>JAOBRD020988304.1:0-11946 GCA_027575215.2 Hydrozoanthus sils
CTGGAAATCCCTGGAAACCCCTGGAAAAGCCCTGGAAATTTTTTATTAAGCCCTGGAAAATTTCATAGAATTTTATTAAAGACACTAAATTTGCCAAATGATGCACTTTTTTGTTCATTTCAAGTAACATGTAAAGTTTTAGTCTTAATTTTGGCATCTCGTTGTTGTATTAAGCTTTATAAGTATGAATTTTTGCGACATTAACTATTATAAAGCTGTTTAAACAGGTGATTGTGAACGTTAATATTTTCATTCTGGGTTTAAAGAGCCCTTGAAAATCCCAGGAAAATGCGAAAAATTAGCCGGCCTGGAAAGCCCTAAATTCTGAAGGTGTACGAACCCTGTTTATTGATGCTTTGGGTCCACTGGGGGTAAACTGGTCATTGTAAAGTGCCTTTGAGCATTCACATGGAAAAGTCGTAATATAAAAGCACCACTTAATTAGTTTTTGCTCTTCATTAACTACTTTGCATCTGTTTTCTTTTTCAGAAAAGAAGGAATTCAGTCTCCAGTGCAGCAAAACCCAGCAGTTGACATTGGAGCTGACATGATGCCTCTGAGGCTGGCCATTAACACTGCACAGTTTGGTCGCACCTTTCAGGACCGTTCTCATGTCTTTATACTTCGTGCCAGACAAAAATATAACATTCCCGAGAATAGTGTCATTCACAACTTAAATGTTCGTGGTAAGAGAGGCAACATTGTGCAAGTCTATCCTGCAGTGGAGTATGATTTCTTTCCAACAAGGCAAACCATTGGAAGAAATGAATTAGTTCACATCCAGTGGACAGGTAGTTTTTGAATATCACACTTTTGAAAACTGAACGAAGGTGCATGAACCTCCATGTATTGTATATCGTTAAATGTGTTTTATGTTCAAGTTTGTACATCTCAAGTAGCTCCCAGACCAGTGCTTTATTCAGCTGCTATACAACATAGTTAGGGGCTTTTAGCAGCCAAGACAGTAATGCTGACGACAATGGTAGAGAACAATAATTGTGAATATAACTGCATATTGGAATGCACTGTGCTGGTCATATGCACAATGTTGTCTTAAAAATTTTGTAACTGCTCAGTTGCCTTTAAAAAGAACTCTGTACTCTTTTTGTGTTCACAATGCGTAACTCGAACAAAAGATAAAGCAAACTAGCCATTAACATGATCGAAAAATGGTAAAGAAAGAAGTTTGTAAGCTGTCATCGTTGCTGTCCTTGTTGCTCCTAAATGTTACATTTTCATTCTCGGACTTTGGGATCACCTTTTCCCAAAATTGAATATGCTGTAGAATGAAATATCAAGAGCTAATATTTTTCTGTGTGTAATATTAACAAGATCTAACTCCCATAACCGTGATGCCCATGGGGAAGGGGGAGAGGTCGGACAATAGGAATTCATTAGTCCTAATATTTTTCTGTGTGTAATATCAACAGGATCCAACTCCCATAACAATGGTGCCCCTGGGGGATATGGTCAGACAGGGGATGCAGGAGAGGGAACCGCAGGTGAGTAGTTTCAGACCAAAACATGACAAGTGATGTGTTTGTAAATTCTCCCAACTTGGATTCATACAGGGTTCATACGAGCCCAGAAAACTCTGGAAACCCCAGGAAAAGCCCTGGAAATTTTTTCTCAAGCCTGGAAAACTTCATTTCACAGTTGATGTATTGTTACCTGTATGAGTCCATGGTTGTTTAAACAGGTGATTGTGAACATTATTAATTTCATTGTGGGCTTAAAGAGCCCTGAAAAAGCCCTGGAAAAAAACGAAAAAGACAGTTCAGGAAAACCCTGGATTTTCGAAATTCTGAAGGTGTACGAACCCTGTTCATACTTTTTTTGTATTAATCAGCTTGAGATAATTTAGAACTTATTTCTCTTTCCTAGATCAATTTCTCTTTTCTCATTACAAAATGGCTTGTTTTGTATGTGTTAAATGTAAGAACTTCAATGTTGATAAACTGGCTTTGGCTGAATAAGTTAAAAGTTTATTCCTAGCGTGGATGCTTACAGGCTCCTTACGTTTTAAAAAAGACCTTTGGACTCTAACCTGGAAGTTAAAGGCTACAGAGTTTCTTAAATTGCTTGGACCTTGAACAATTACTGTCTTAGTTCCTAGGTATACGGACTGGAAGTCCTGAGGTTCTACCTAAGAGTTGCCGTTGTTACAGTTTTCAAATATGTTATACTTATAGCACAGGCCCATTGAAGTTTTATCCTTTTGGGTTGGGTTTTACAAAGGCTGACCAGTTTAAACTTTAACCCTGGGTTAAGCTTAAAATCAAGCACTAATTTCTTCTGTAAGGAAAATTTTATGATTCTTTTAGAATACTGTTTAGGTTTTCCATGGAAAGAGCGTGTCATTTCCAAAGTTACAACTCGAATCAGTCTGTTAAAAAACGAAACGTAGGTTAAAATTTAACATTGTGTTATGCTGGTCGGTCTTTTAACAACTGGGTGGCTTTTATCTTGGAAGGTCTTTCAATAGTCCTTTAAAATGAAGATAAGCTTTAAAAGCCTTACAACTCTGTTACTTTGGTTCATGTTGACATAATTCTCTCAATTCTAGGCACTGACAGACACAACATGGTCGAGTGCAAAGACCCCCTTGACAATTTCCCGTTGCCATGGGAGATGGCCAAAATGTTCAAGAATGCCAAGGTGGTGTGGACGTCACACGAGAAACCCAAGAAACCCAGCCCGCTGGACGTAGCTGTGAGCATGTCAAGCGCCGGATACTTCTCCTGTATCGAAAAAGCGTCATGTGATGTTGAATCAGTGGAGCAGAAAGCTGCCTTGAACAACCTACTCAATAATGCCCCTGCGTCGTATGGTGGCATGGTGCTAAAGTTCAAACCTGGAGTTTACTACTTCATGTGCTCAAGAAATAATAATTTCTCCAATCGCAGTCAGAAAGGAACGTTGACTGTGAAATGAGAGTCACATTCCCAGGTTAGCCTTTGATTGTACATCAGTATTCTTTGATAATTCCGAGTTTTCAGAGTAAGAATGCCATTTTGATGAGTTTCCAAGATATTTGAGTTAAAAAAATAAGTAATCTAAAAATAATAACAAATTAGTCTTAAAGTTATTGCAGTTAAATGGTAGGTTAAATGTGCGATTGTGTTGCGGTTAAAAGGGGGTTTGGTAAGTTTTAGGCCGGGGGAGGGGGAGATAAGCTGGTTTAAAAAGTAGTCTAGATGTTCTAGACATGGTCTGTTTGGAATGTTAAAAAAGTACTTAACTACAAATTAATTCGAATAGTTGGTGTATATTCTCTTACTGCAGTGCAATAAAATGCAGTATGCCCTTATGAATTTTGGAGTCAGAACCTTCAGGTTAAATTGCTTTATTGGAATCCGTTATTAATAGTAAGAGTGAGTTTATTTGGAATTGATTTCTATGTAATCCGCCGACTGTTTTATTCAATCTTTTCCGTGTCACTCGTGATTTTGTTCTCAAAAATGGGGTAGAGATGTCGATTCAAATAGGAATGGGTTCTGAACAGATAATTTGATTACGGTCTTAAATTTTAAGTGCTGGTCACTATTTAAACTACTGTTTTTAAACTCTTCAACAGAGACGAGCTCAATTATATTGGATGTAGCGCTCGATCATAGAATGTAGAACTCAATACATAGGATTTTGAGCTTCAAAAGGTTATATGGATATCGAACTCGATAATTAGAATGTCAAACACAATACAAGGTTTAGAACTCAACACAATACATCGACGTAGAACTCGATATATGGCTGTAGACTGAATACATAGGATGTAGATATTGATTTATATGATGTAGATCTCACTTTATTTGATGTAGATCTCACTTTATATGATGTAAAACTCAGTTTATAGGATGTAGAATTCAGTTTATAGGATGTAGTTTTGACATGTACAAAATCTAGAACTATAACTTTTTACTCTTAGTTTCGAGCGAGTGTGCACCTTTTGTCATTCAAGCACTGTTTCACAAATTTGATGCAAGTTAAGGAAGAAAGTTTTTTTTTCCTTAAATTTTGTACTTTTGTAATTGTCGCCGTACGCGACGGTGAGATATACTGTTCAGCAAATTGATAATACTAGAAAATAATATCTGTTGTATCCCATTTTGAAATATTTTAAACACTTAATCAGATTTGTTAAAACCGTGTTTTGAGGGGCAGCATTTTATAGGGTGAAACCCTTTTTGTTATTTTTTTTGTTATGGTAACTGAAATAAATGCAAATGCTGTTACCAAGTTTGGTTAATGAGTTGTGATATCTGCAAAGCTTGTACTGTTTCAGATGTGAATGTAATTCGACGGCTTTTAATCTTGTTGCATGCAGTTGTCAGTAACATTCCTGCGAGACGCGGTTGTTTGCGTTGACTTGTAGGCTTTGAATTTTTATCAAATAGACTAAAAGAGGGAGAGAGGGGAGGGGTAGCCTGCTTGCAGGCAGTGGGGTGTTCTTAGCCGAGCACAGAAACTGTTGCCGCCATCTTCAGATTTCGCGGCCGAGTGGCATTGGGTGCGAGCGAAAATTGACCCAATGCCGCTCGACCAAAAAATCCAAGATGGCGGCAACACTTTGCTCTGTGAGGTTTCCGCGATAAAGAAAAACACCAAACCGCTTGCAAGCAGGCTAGGGGAGGGGTGGAGTTGGCTCATCAACCGTGAACATTGTTTTAACAGTTAAAAAGTGGCAACACGACTTCGTTTCTGTGCTTAATTGTAATATATTTATAATTGACAAAAAAATCTTTTAGGTTTTTCGTCACTGCTTAACGGTCAAGTTATACGGCCAAGTTAAGAAAAATACGATTGGCTACTGAGCGAGAAGACCGGACAAGTGTACATGTGTCATTGAAAACAATTCTGGGTCCCGCTTGGTCTGTTGATTAACTTTGCTCTCCACCCATTCTGGATGTGTCAAGGATGACAACTGTTATATTTCAGGGCTTGCGCGTTGTATTGCTAAATTCTCCCAATTACAACCTATACTTTTTATGGGACATGTTTGGGAGTATTTTACTTTTCATCTTTAGTAGCTTACTCTTTGATCAGTTCTCATTTTTTTTCTTCTCAGTACGGAACGTCTTAATTTGTTTGTGTTATGTTGTGTTATGTAAGGAAAAGTGAGATATTGATAACCGACTGGGGTTGAAAGTGTTAGTAAAAGGTTTTGAACTTGTGAAGACAAACTTCAGGAGCCCTGCTTAACAGAATAATTCTTTAATAGAACTTTTCTTTTCGGAACTATTTTAAAGAAAATACAGGCAGATGCTAACGCATGATCAGAGCGATTCCCAGTTGTCAAGCAGGCATCTTAGTTGACTGGCTTATTTTCGTTTTGCCTAACGTTAACTGCTGATTGCCTTAAGCAGTTCTCTGACTGTAAGTGTAACTGTTACATCATTTTTTTAATCAGGCCTGTGGAGGAGAAAGGGGAGGGTTGTTTGAAAACAAAATATCTATGGCACTAACCCAGAATCATCCGCAGATATTTGGATGGACCATTTTCATAGATTTTTTGACGTCGTACTTTTACAGCGATATCTGAGAACAAACTGTCGAAATCACATATCACTGATGTATCTGTGTCTAACCATTGTCGATGTTGTGTATTATACGAACATGGGTCAAACCCCTCTTTCCTCCCCTCCCCTACCCCCTTTCGGTTTGATATTAAACGTTTTGAGCCTACAGATCTCTCGGTACACCACTTAAATCCCCCGTCGCCTGTTGTCTTTGTGGCCTTGAGATCCTATGCTTCAGTGTAGCATAAACATCCTTCACAACCCCAGGCCGTAGAACGTTTTTCCGCAACACGTGTATGTCGGTGGCTGCCGGGCTATATAGCGCCACTACGATCATGTATTTCCCGGTAGGACTTGAAGCAAACCCCATACCCATCATACGGGTCGACCTCCACACCATCTAGAATAAGAACAACATTTACTTTAAGCTACAAGCTTGCGAGGCCCATTAGATTAATGTACATCGTTGGTTCAGTAGTGTTACAGTGGCGGATCCAAGGGCGTCAAGTGACAAGTGCGACATGTGAAAGGTCCATCAGCTCCGTGCGTTTGCTGAAAACCCATTTGAGGTCAGCCATGACCAACGCACAGCTGAATGGCCTTTCGATGATGTATATTCTTCGAAAACGAAGTGGCCAAGACGCTCTCAAATTCGAGAGCATCGTTGACGAATTTGCAGCTCGCCATCCTCGAAGAATGGAACTATGTGATTTGGGTGCCAGGCAAGAGAGCGAGTAACGCAGTGTACAGTTTGTTATGTCAGAAGACGGTCTGGTGACGCAACTGATAGTATTTTTCACCAATGATATAATTATAAGCTCAATTGTTGTAGCTACTATAGTTTTAATAGTTTATTTTTTCTGTTAATCGCTTTTTATACACTTGACTTACTCGTGGTATGATTGACTGTAATATGTGGGCTAAAAACAGAGCACACCCAGCCCTCATGAAGAGCCAGATTAAGCTGCGCAAACAATTGTCTCCGCTTTTACAGATTCTACGAATCATTCATAGAATAAAGTTCTAAGAAATCAAAGTAACACAGTCGAGGCCAAGTCAACTCGTAGTATTAGACACATTCGCAATACCAATAATCTTGGACTAACAATTTGTTTTTCTTGTAAAGGTGCATACCCTAACCCCCTCCCTTTCGACTGATAAGCTAAACCAAGGAATTCATACCATTTCTTTTTGAATAAGGTTTTTTTATTCACCATTTGAAAGAGGTTTATGATCAAGAAACTGATCTCAAAATGCTGGAAATGGCCACTTTAAAGACTCAAATTTTCAAAATATTTTGGGGGAGCATGCCCCCATACCCCCCTAGAAAACTCGCGCCTGCGGCGATCGCGGTGCCCCACCCTCTCCTCCCTTTGAAAAATCCTGGATCCGCCCCTGTGATAAGTGGTAAAAGACTCTGACTCCGCCTGAACAAGACACTAATTAATAATTACGTAATCAGTCCGAGTAAAAACTGAAGTACCTCCAATTGCTCTGCAGCATTTCGCTTTTACCACTCCAGAATGTTTAGATTTTCATACTGAGAATACATCAACCAATGTACAACATAGTTATTTTTGTTAGCTTTTGTTTAGAAAGCGGGGCAAGTGAAAATTACCCAGGAGACCTTGAGGCTCAACAAACCTGTACGAAATGTCTGACGCTATCTGAATACTGTGGATACGAGAAACTGAATTTGGACACCTCGCCGTACCAGATATCTGTGGCTTTCTTCGGTGCGATTGGGAAATCGTGCCATATTTGGGCCACATTCTCGCCTGGAACCTCTTGCTTGAATGACCTGAAAATTCGTATTCGAAACTTTGTTATTACTTCAAGTCTTTTCAGTTATTTCTACAATGATGCATTTATCAGCTTAAGATACTGCAATCCCGCTTTTTTTTCTCCGGCTCGTTATTAGCTTGTTAACAACAGAGTCTGTAATACTCTTTTGATGCACCCAATCAAAAAGGAGTAAAAAAATGAAAGAGCCAATCAGAATACAGCAAATATTGACACACATGTACACATGTAACATCAACAAAAGAAGTTCACCTTAAGGAATAGTGGGTTTCAAATCTCATTGGCTTAAAAGTTTTGTTTCTAGGTAGAAACATGTTATTAATTGGCAATTGAAATCTGAAACCAAATATGCTCTGTGTTGAAAATCAGACCAAATCACATGTCATCACAAGACTCCTCATGAAACTTTTATATACATATGCGTGTGTATCAACAATAAACCTGGGGTTCTCAGCAATATTATCCGCAATTTCTTGAGCGCTGTCAGCCAACGAGACGTTCCACTGGAGCGGAGGAACTCCGTGTGCTTGTCGAAATCGATTATGCTCAATCATTGCTTCCTGTAGCGCTGCATCTGCAATGTAACCATAGTAACTAATTTTGAATTCAAGTAAGATTACCCTAGCTTGTGTGGAAAGCGTTTCAAGAAGTTTTAGACGCTCGGGAAACGGGAATTTTTCCGCTCGCCCAATTTCCCGCGCGTCCAAAATCTCGTGAAACGTTAGCTACACAGGCTAGACTAACACAACTTGAGGATCATCATGCTTCAATAAACGACCTTGAAGTTTTAATATTCTATTTCTAGTATCAAATGTCTAGCACGAAGTAAGTACCTGGGTGGAGGGAAAATATTCACCTCCCAGCTGTTTCCTACTTCCCAGAGCTTGCTTTGTGCTGAACTGTTTGTTTTATTGTTAAATCTGGTCAGTATTGTGTAAGCATAAAAAAGCTTTACTTATGAAGAATTTATTGTTTGAGTTTTGTCTGTTAATCGGGGTTTGAGGAACCAACTAACACTGATTGTCATAATGATAAGTGTTATCTCGAACTTTTTTAAAAGCTTAGTGCTTTCGGGAACAACGTTTCCCTTTATGGCGTTTGTCTCATCCTCAGAAACGCCCATGAAACGCGAGGCGGCTATTTTAAAAATTTGTTCTCACACCAGCTATATTTACCTCGCGCGAAGTGATTATAGCCGGTATAATGCGTGAGCTTCCACCAATGGGAGCAGCGGAAACGCTGTAATCACCTAGGAAATTTATAAGACTGCTTCTTGTTTTAGTTCTCACCTTCTGCATTTCTTTCATCCGAGTTGTCTGACGCTTGCTGTTTTTCTGTGAACTGCTGTGGAACGTCTACCCGGGCGCTGTTTTCTGACAATGGAAATTACATCGAGTCAACAATAGTTTCACAAGCTGAACTGCAGCACCTTAGAACCTTTGAAATAAAAAAAATAGTAATACCCTCTGTATTTCTTTCATTTTGGTTTTCCGAGGCTTGCTGTTTTTCCGTGTACCGCTGTGGTACTTGTACTCTGGCGCTGTTGACTGGGAGGAGTCACATTGAATGAACAACAATTTCATTGGACAAAATTGATACATTCCACTACAATAGTTAATAACAATTTAAAAGAAAACAATTTTGATTATATATGTATCAGCCAAAGTAATAGCAACAATGATAAAGAGTTTTATTAAACGAAGTTTCTACTACTATTATTACTTATACTATTAACTGTTATTACTAATAATTACATTAATATTTGGCTGTTACTACTAGTATTACTATTACGAAAAATGGTCAAGCATGGAAAGGATAAATTTTAACTTATTTCCAATTATTGCAAATAAAAAACTGACGAAAGTTACCTTCTTGTGTTTGCCCTTGGCTGGCAGAGAGTCCTAGCTGTTGAGCAGTAGCCGAGTTCTTAAAAGCTACCGTGGGTGCTGCATACAAGAAAAGAAGTGTTTTTTTCTCGATGACACTGTAGTTTCAGTTTGAGAACACTCAAGTTCGTTTCCACCATTTGACAGTTTGTTGCGTGCGTAAATTTGAGTTGACCAATCAGAGCGTACCGTTTAATACTTTACTCTTGTACAACACCACTCTTGGCCCGTGGATATCGTATGGTTACTGCATCAATCAATACAAATGTGCAACACAAATTGCAAAGTTACAGCCCTATGTCACCGACTTTGTGACACCCAACCCGGTGGGATATTTTCCCAAACCTAGTGAGATGTTGGCGCACCAGTGGGCCCTGGTCATTTCTGGAAAATAGCCTGATCAAATCTGACTTGATGAACAAGGTGAAAAATTAAACCTCCCTTGCGACCTGAGTTGCTGAAGTTAGGTGAATAAATGATTATAAAAATGAGAATATTTTTAAACTAGAACACGTTTTTTATCTCTTTTTATCTCTTTTAAGTCTGGGAAGACTGGAATGAGAGGTTTTCTGCGACGGGAAACAAGAGGCGAATTTGGTCAAGACTTTCAGGGCCGTGTCCTAAATGTAACTCAATTCTCAAAAATTTCCCTATCAACCTTGGTGGAAATCTTGTGACCTGGGGAAAAAATTGTGCAATACCAGGTTTAGTTTCAAAATCAACCCGGTCCGTTACATATTAATAAAGTGTGTGACTACTTGCACGTGGGTAAAGTGCTTTGTTATTCAAAACGTCAGAGTGAATTAGCATACGAGCCAATTTGATTTCCTAATTAGGCGAGGGGAGGGTGTAGGGCTCTATTAGTTCTGTCCTCTTCCCCTAGGGCGAACAATGCTATATCAATACCTTGGCTATCTGTTATAATATCATTCAAACAAACACTTAAATGCATACTACCAAGTTTATTATCTGTAGTTCCTCCTCGTTGCTGCAACTCATTCTCCTTACTTGACAGCTGGCTGACTAGGAGGGGCTTATCCTTCACGGGTAATCCTGTGTCTATAAAGATATCCAATGATTTCTTACTTCCGGTTTTAGCGTCAGTTGCTTCATGCACTAAAAATCGCCTGGATGATCGAGCTGCAGAAAAGATGACGACAAGCCTTTTACTGAGAACGGTGGATAAATGGAAAATGTGTATGATGATTACAGTGAGAACATTGATTGTTAGACAATGGTGATAAAGATTACAAAGATGATGGGGATGATGATAACAAAGATGAAGATGATTACAAGGATGGTGCAAGTCATGATTACAGGGACGATGAGGAAGGTGATTAGAAGGATGGTGTAAGTGATGATTATAAGGATGCTGAAAATGTTGAGGATGGTGATAACAAGGATGATACATATGATGATTACAAACATAACCAGGGACCTTATGGTTTAAAGGGAGATGAGGACGAAGATTACAAGAATGATAAGGATTACAAGAATGATGAAGGTGATGTTTACAAAGGTGATCAGGGTGATGATTACAAAGATGGTGAAGATGATGATTACGAAGATGATGAGGATGATAACAAGGATGATGAAGATGATAATTAGAAACATGACAACAAGAATGATAAGGGTGATGATTACAAGGATGATGAAGGTGATGATTACAAAGGTGATCAGGGTAATGATTACAAGGATGATAAAGATGAATACAAACATAACCAGGGACTTATGGTTTAAAGGGAGATTAGGACGAAGATTACAAGAATGATAAGGATTACAAGAATGATGAAGGTGATGTTTACAAAGGTGATCAGGATGATGATTACAAGGATGATGAAGGTGATGGTTACAAAGGTGATCAGGATGATGATTACAAGGATGATGAAGGTGATGTTTACAAAGGTGATTAGGATGATGATTACAAGGATGATGAAGGTGATGATTACAAAGGTGATCAGGATGATGATTACAAGGATGATGAAGATGATGATTACAAAGGTGATCAGGGTGATGATTACAAGGACGATTAAGGTGATGATGACAAAGATGATCAGGATGATGATTACAAGGATGATTAGGGAAAGGAGATTCTTACCTTCTATTGTAACAGTTGAAAGTATTAAAACTGTTACAACTAACCAACCGCCTCTACACCAACAGTAAAACATTCTCGGTCAAAATACCCTGCAAGATAAATAGAAAAGAGATCGATGGCATTGAATGCAAACAATTCGGAAAGTTTCATCGTTTAATGCATGCCAACTCTGTCGTTAGAGCCAGTAGGCAAACCAAACGTCAAACTCTGATTGTGAATGTTGGTGTTTCTTCAATCCTGAATGTAAGCGTAAAGCTGGTGCTCTCGTTCCCAGAGCCACGATCCTTTTGGTCAGCGCCAAGAATCGTGGCTGTTGGAATGAGATTGGTTTGAACTGAAAAAAAACAGTAGTGTTGCACATGCGTGGTAATGATATAAACATGAGCCAGTAAAATGGCGGTCTGAAGGAATTAAACCTGTATTGGACCCTCTAAAGCAATAGCAGCCTGAGTTTTTAGGCTACGGCCTCGGTGTCATAGTACTCACTGGCGGTGTTTGTATCATTAGTAAATCTTTAAAAGTCTTGAAGCATTTTTAACTGAGGATAAAACTAAATGTGATCGATTGACTCATCAGAAGGTAGTTTTCACGCTAAAATCTTTAAGTTGTAAAGTTGCTTGATGTTTTACAACCATCTGAGCAC
>JAOBRD020988409.1:0-11944 GCA_027575215.2 Hydrozoanthus sils
AGATAGATAGATAGATAGATAGATAGATAGATAGATAGATAGATAGATAGATAGATAGATAGATAGATAGATAGATTAAATAGGTACTCTCTTTTTCCAGTACAACAGATACACTTTATACTTGTTTGTTTAAAGACGATACAAAGAGTTGATGCCACTTAAAACACGTATAAACAGGAATAATTTGATGTCTAGGTGATTCGATCAGTTCTGCTTACCTGAGCAATGATTAGACGAGCGCTTGACAACTTTTTGATTAGATTTTCATCCAGTACAAAAGAAACAATGCCAGTGGTATTACGATACCAAAGATGTTGCCTGTAAGGTACCTCGCCAATCCAGTTTATTTCATTGCTACAGTTTATTATTTTTTGTTCACTCTTCTCAACAAATCCGACAGCCAATGTTCCTATCGCAGGCAAGAAATTCTCGTTTTCGTCCTTTGTAGGTAATGTATTACCGAGATCAATGAACATTCTCTTTGTTACACGATCAACGATAAAGGAGGTGCCAAGACCAAATACTTCTTCATAGGGCCTTAGGATACGCCCTAGGACATAATGAAGTGGAGCTCGTGGACCTTGTACACCTATTGATCCCGCAATTCTCCCCCAAGTAAAAGAATCAGATTTTATGTTTGTTTTGAAACTATCCACAATGAAATGGATTGATAGTTCTTTGCTTCCAATGGCTTCCATGGAGTCCCTAAGTTGCTCCATAAGTTTGGACCGGGGTGGGTTTCTCTCCCAGCGGATGTTAAACAAAACAGACTGATACTCTGCCGAGGCTATCTCGTCTATACCAGGACTGGAAAGTTGAACTTTTTCCCAGTGACATCTCAAAGAGGTTGGCCGAAAATCAGCAGAAAAAAATTTACCAACACGAATTCGCCATCCATGTATTGCAGATACCACAAGGCCCTGTTGTTGGGGATCCACGTCAACTAGTTTAGCAGATCCTCTTGAATCGTCTGTGAAAAACATAAAAATGAGAGTTGAAAAACAAAAGGTCTGCCTTCTTCTCTCATATACATAACCTAAAATCATCCAACCCTGTCTGTAGCCCAAACTCAAGGGAGAGACTGGTGAATAGTTTACTAGAAACCTGGGCTGGTGCAAAAGTAGTAATGAAACATGCTCCAACATGTTCAAATGTGATATTATAGTATTGGTAAGATAGTACATTGACAGGGCATTTACCTTGATCGATCTGCCCCCCCCCCAGCGCCCCTCACACACAAAGCCATGCACCCACCCTTTGAAGACTATCTCGCTCTTCGAAAAAATTTTCCCATTTGCACGAGCATTGTATTGTAAGAAATGTTTTTTATATAAGTATATTAAGATGTTTAATTCTGCTTGTGTTAAAAAGAAAACAAGTAATGACTTATGAATCTATTTTGATTAACCCTTTTAGTTCCAGTAATCTTTGTAAATTCTCCCAACTAGACCCAATACCTTTCAGCTAACAAGTTTGGGAGAATTTTACTTTTCATCTTACATAGTTTGTTTTGCAATGATCAATTTGCATTTTCTCACTACGAAATGTCTAGTTTTGTATGTGTTATGTAAGGAGAAGCTAGACGTTGATAACTGACTGGAACTGAAAGGGTTAAACTGCCAACAACTGATCAGCTCTAATTTTCTCTTTACCAAATGCCTTGTATGGAATATATTAGGTAAGGAGAAGTTAGATGTTGATATACTTTTAAATTCTCGTTTACTCACTCACCAGCCACTTCAACTTCAAGAATACTATCACTGTCCCTTGAGTGTCTGGACTTTTCCCAAGTCTTGCAAGTACCATCCTTGTAACACGCTCTGGATCGTTAATTAAATTGAATTAAATTAATCACGCGTTTTACGCCAACCATAATGAACATGAGTGGCAGAAGAAACAATTATTGGGGGGGAGGGAGGCACAGTGACGAAATTGTAACAGATTGGGAGGAGGGGGGCACGGTGACAAAATTGTAACAGTTCGTTATAAAAGCTAAGATTCCTTTTCAAAAGTTGCTGTTGTTAGCCAGAAATTATTGGAGGAGCCCGGGACCCCTCCATCCCAACCAAGCTATTTGGGGGAGGGGGGGGGAGGGCAGTTCCCCTCCCCGGGTTTCGCCGCCCATGATGAAATGGAGACAGTCAGTAAAATGGCACCAAGTCCTCACGGGTCAGAAGGAACTAAGCCTTTACTGAACCCTAAAAATAGTTTGAGCCTTAGTAGTGAGTAGTGTTGGGAGCCGTGGACAGCAGCTTCGGCCTTGCTGGGATTCGTTAGCACGCCATAGCTTACAAACAGACAGACTCAGATTAGTTTCAAGATTGAAGCTGAGCGGTTATGAATGACTGAGAAGATGTGGGGTTTGGAGTCAAAAGTGGTTCAGCTGGGATTTGGCCATACCATCAAAGATGGCGGTTGCACGCGTGACCACAATGCTTTGCGGGCCTAACAACGCTTCAAGAAGCTTAAAGAAGGCCATAGTTAGAGAAACTTTCTCTTGTAAAAGCAAAACTTCGATTTTCAAAGTCGAAGCTTATTGACTCTCTTTCTGCGTTTTTGTAAGCAACTTCAAGTTTTCATGCGCTAAGAACTATGGGTAAATAAACAAGTCGCCATCTTGAAGCTTTCTCGTCGCTCTCAGGTCAAGAAAGCAGTCGAAGTGTTACTGTTTTTAAAAGACCATGGTACTTTTTACTTTATAATTCATGTTTCAATGTATCTCACATCTCCTGCACTTACGTCATTGCATAAACTGTTTAACTTATAACAATCTAGTACTAGTAGAGCATGCAAAATTGTAACTGTGTTTGTAGTTATTTTCCAATACTATTGATTTTTGTTACACTGTATACTGTAGTTTTTCAAATTTCATATTGTAGTTTTAACAGGTGAAAAGCCACTGGATGGATACATTTTTAATAAACCATTATTCTTCTTATTGTTATAATTATCATCATTATTATTATTATTATTATTATTATTATTATTATTGTAATTATCAATTAACTATGATAACATACCCAAACGCATAACAAAAGACGAACGTGCACTAAACGACTCTTAATATAACTGATAGATTATTGGTTGAGAATGGATCTGGGAAAGCATTTTGTTACCTCGTAACTTCAACACCTCGAAGCCTCCAATCATTTGTCCCCATAGGGTTCCAACCTCCTTCACCGTCCTCAAAGACACTCTTCCATTTTTCTCTTGTAAATGCTTTGATGTCATAATTATCAACCTGATTGTTGACCGTGCACGTGTCTGCTTGAAATGAACCAATGAAATGCAGTCGAGGGACGTTGAGATAGGACATGTACTCATTAGCGTATTCGTCATTCTCTGTAAAACAAAAAAAAGTGTAGAGAATAGCCTGAGTTCTAATCACTATAGGAGGTAGTTGTTCAAAAGAGGTGGTCAATCAGAGGAGGTGATCATTCAAAAGAAGTGGCCAACTAAGAGAAGATGGCCACATAAAGGAGGTATTTACTTAGAGGAAGTGGTCATTCAGAGGCCGGGTGGCTACTCAGAGGAGGTGGTCACTCAAAAGATGTGGTCATAGGAGGTGGCCATTTAAAAGAGGCGATCGTTCAAAGGAGGTTGCCTCTCAAATGAGGTGGCCACTTTGAAAAGATGGCAATTCCACATGAGTGGTCACTTAGAAGAGGTGCTCACTCAGAGAAGACCTGTGGACACTCAAAGGCGGAAAATAACCACTCATAGGAGGTGGCCATTTACAGGATTTGGCAACTCAAGGAAGATGGATACTCACAGGAGGAGGCCACTCAAGGGAGGTGGTCACTCAGAGGAGGTGGCCACACAAAGTAGGCGGTCACTAAAAGGAATGTGATCACTTAAAGGAGATATCCATTCAAAGGAGATGGTCACTCAAATGGGGGTGGCAACTCAGAGGAGGTAGTCACTCAAATGGGGGTGGCAACTCAGAGGAGGTGGTCACTCAAATGGGGATGGCAACTCAGAGGAGGTGGTCACTCAAAGGATATGGCAATTAAGAGGAGGTGGCCAGTCAAAGGAGGTGGTCACTCAGAGGAAATGGAAATAGGTTGCAATTGCCACTCAGAGGAGGTGGTCACTCAAAGAAAAAAGGACGCAATTTCATTCGCTACAATTTCATGTATTTATTGAGAGCCAGTAAAATGAGGCTGATAATCCTTCTCTTAATGATGTTCTATCATTCGCTTCTGCGCACTTTTTAATTAAAATTCAACCACAGCTCGCAAGTAACGCGGATGCATGTGAAACAATTAAGTGTGGCCACACAAAATAAATGAAGTGTTTTTCTTTTATCTGCGCATTTTATTCTCATAATTACGGTCGAAGAATCCATTATTGATCTTTCCATTTAACAATTTAATCTACGAGTTGGGAAAAAAATTATAGTGAAGTTTTATTTGCCTTAATTTTGTTCCATGTGCAATGGAAACACGTAAAAATGGATTATTGCCATGTTCAGAAGACATCTCTAATTGTACTATTGTTATTGAAAAAAAGGTGATGTAAACATTTTGGCGTCGGCGGCGCACTATAGCCAAGCGGTTAGCGTGTTCGAATCGTAATCCTAGGGTCGTGAAATCGAGCCCCGGTCAGACCACTGTGTTGTGTCCTTGAACAAGACACTTTACCTGACTTTGTTCCAATCGACTCAGCTGTATAAATGAGTACCAGTTCTGCTGGGGGCTAACCTGCGATAGATTAGTGTCCTAATCACGGGGAGTCAAAGACTCTCATCTGCTTATCACTATGGAAACCGGAGATAAGCGCCGGCCTAATGGGCCACTTAGGCTCGAGAAAGGATTTAGCGTTAGAACATTTTGGCAAATAAGAGATGTACAGCGCTAGAAACCCTAGGGGGTCATGCTGAGGAGTGGTAATCGTCTTCAAACATGCACTCATGTTCTTGATATAGAAACCCTAGGGGGTCATGCTGAGGAGTGGTAATCGTCTTAAAACATGCACGCATATACTTGATGTAGAAACTCTAGGAGGTCACGCTGAGAGTGGCAACGGTCTTAAAACATTCACGCATGCGCTTGATGTAAAAACTCTAGGAGGTCATGGAGAGAGCAATAGTGGCCTTAAAACGTTCACGCGTGCGTTTTATCTCTGAAATGAGGTTAATATCACTCATGTTTGACACAAGCAACTTGTAAAAGACTAACGTATGCTGAATGGACACGAACAGTCTTATTGTCTGGCAGTGACAAGCCAAAAGTGTTTTAAAAACGCCTGAATGTTTTAGATATTTTACCAGTTTTAACAGCCGGTATAATATTTCATTTCATAACGTTGATCTTTGGAATAAAAAACAACAAAACTTTTAAAATCAAGACAAAAAACTATAGGGGTTCATGCTGAGAGCGGCAATTGTCTTAAAACATGCACGCATGTACTTGATATAGAAACCCTAGGGGGTCATGCTGAGGAGTGGTAATTGTCTTAAAACATGCACGCATGTACTTGATATAGAAACCCTAGGGGATAATGCTGAGAGCAGCAGTGGCCTTAAAACATTCACACGTGCGTTTTACCTCTGAAATGAGGTTAATGTCACTCATGTTTGACACAAGCAACTTGTTGTCTAGCACCTGGCAACTTTTTCAAGAACCCTGTTGCAGTGGCTAAAAGGTTTGCGTATACAAACCAATTATCAGTAAAAGACTGACGTATGCGGTATGGACACGAACAGTCTTATTGTCTAGCTAGTCGTGACAACTGAAGGCAAAAGTGGTTAAAACTGACACCTGAATGTCTTATTAGTTCATATATATTGTTCTTTCAGCAGTATTAACAGCCGTAGCCGGTGTAGGTTTTTCTTATATTCTTTATTGCCACGTGAAGCTTTACGTAAAGACTAAAATAATGGTGGGACCCGATGCAATAAAACTAAGAGCTCAGTTAATGTCAAGACTACGCTAAAATTTTAACTCTTCTTTGTAACATTGTTGGTCCGTCAAAAATACTGCGTAATCACCCGAGTTAAATGACGAATTTATACTAATTTTCACATTCGACAAGCACTTTTGGATGTTGTTTTACGTTTTTATCAGAAGGGAAAAGGTAATTTCATAACGTTGATCTTTGGAATGAAAAACAACAAAACTTTCAAAATTAAGACAAAAAACGTTCAGTATTAAAAGCAGGAACTGTCAGTAAACATGTCAGATTTTGTCGGTTGAAGCAGCTGAAATTTATTTCAGTAAATACGTACACTTGACGGTGAAGAATGGTCGTTCGAAACGGTCTGAATTTTTAGATGACATAATATTCCTTTTAAAAGACACAACGTTTTTCTTGTAATGAATATTCATGCCGTCTACACGGGAGAACTGTAGCGAAAAGGGTTAGAGTACTGAACTCCGTGCAATTATTTCACAAAAAACTAAACTGTGCTTTCGGCTCAACTCGAGACTGTTTCATTTACTTTGATCAAGCTAAGGCTAAATTTAATCTTTGTAAATGATAATTACACGATCTTTTTATTGTTTCCAAATCATAGCGAATATCACGATTAATAAATTGAGATGAAACAGGAAAACATTTTATTAATGGCGGATCAGCCTCGCCGTTTTAAAATTGTTCATGCATCGTATGAAGTATATTTTAAACACACAAGAACAAAGAAAAATCGAACTTGTAAAGAAAATCATGCTTAAGAATTTGGATGCCATAATTAAGAATATGTTTAATAATAACACTACTCATTCGAAAACTTTAAGTTAGTTAATTACGCACTATTAACATTTAAAACGTTCATGCCATGAAACGAACAAAATTAACTCTTATTTTAATTCATCTTGCTCAGTTGTAATTATTGTTATCTTAAAAGTCATTGAGATGTTTTTAAATACTCCCAGCTTTCAGTTGTGGTTTTTATTTTTTGCTGAACGATCGTTTTGAAGAGACTAGAGTCTATACTTTCATTGGACACGTTTGGGAGGATTTTGTTTTTCGTCTTAGTTTGCTTTGCTTGACCAGTTCTTATTGGATTTTGATAACTGTCACTGAAAGGTTTGATTTAAAAATTGAAAAACAGTTTTCCTCGCGCTAAAATTCTTTTGAATACGGTAAATTTCTCAATGACTTTTATCTTATTTTTAAACCGCTGGTGTTATATTAAGAAGGTACACCTAAAATACATGTTTTAAGACCCGATTTTCCATTGAACAACCGACATGAATAGGTTAAACAGATAACGAGTTATTCCAAAGCATTAGCCACTTAAAAAACAGTTATGAATGGTTTTCAGTCTGCTGTAGACAAGAGCGCTCTTTTTTCGGAGAATTACTAACTAATTTGCTCCCCGTAATCTAAAATAATCTAAAATGTTTATTTAAGTCCGTTGGAAATGTATTTGTCGAGCCTGCCAGTCATATCCCTAAGTCTGTTTGTTCTCAGGAGAAATGTATATACACTGTCTGAGACCTTTAACACATCTGCAAGCGGAAATAA
Organism: Hydrozoanthus sils; assembly: GCA_027575215.2. Lineage (NCBI taxonomy): Eukaryota > Metazoa > Cnidaria > Anthozoa > Zoantharia > Hydrozoanthidae > Hydrozoanthus > Hydrozoanthus sils. The sequence goes on from JAOBRD020988409.1 coordinate 7,471, forward strand.
CACTAAGACTGAAGACGCCAAATAATATCAAGCGCTGTTTTATAATGTGATAGTGTTAAAGCGATTCTGCTTCACAAAACATATTATACAGACTTATAATTAGTGAACTTCGAACTCACTTTTCGCCCAAAATCTAAGTAATACCAATTTTTCCCCCCGAGTACTTTATTTTTTTGTGATATTGAAACAAAGCTAAATATTTCTTTTAAACTGGTCTGTAATTTGGGATTCGTTTGCCTTGATACATAAAAAATATACAAACAGAATTAACAGAATACTGTTCCGATGCACTGTTGATGTTAAACTTTTCCAGTGAAATGGTGGTCTTTTTATGTGGTTATAATATATTGATTTGCTACACGTTTCAAAATTATTTCGTCCCAAGTAAGTAATGATATGCACTAATGAGTTTATAAATTTAAACCGAGTATAGACGTGAAATATAGTATACTCACAAATTTGGAAGTAATTTATCTCCCCAAAGCTACAGAAATCAAGACCTCTTTCTGTCGTGCCTTAAGAGAAGACAGCGACAGCAGCTGTCAGAAGCTAGTTTGTAAGCGTCTTTACCTTTAGTGTGCTGACAACGAGAGCGAACAAAACAAACCAACCATATCATACCTTTTGGCGTCGAAGAACGAATTCCAACCAGGAGAAGGAATGTTAGAAAAATCCCATTAAAACGCGGCGTTGCTTGAAAGGAAAACAGAACAGGAGCCATACTGATGTAGTTTCAAGAACAGTCTTTCTTCTTCTGTTACAGATCGTGCTTGTATGCGTTTTACACATGTCAATATCAGAGACTATCGCTTGAATGGTCAGCACAGGTGCAGGAGGACTGGGTTCCAAAGTCCGGCGGACCTTTTACAGACTGGCCCACTGGGCAATTTTCGTATATCGGTATCTTAATTACTGAGTACAAGATCTGTCCGGGAAAATATTTGCCCGAGGTATTTCATAGTATATACAGACCGAACGTAACAAGGTCTAGCGAAAGACCGAAAGCAAGTTTAATATTTTCCCGGATAGACCGGGCAGACGAGGTTGTTAAGATATTTTTTCAATTTTAGATTAGTAAATTAGAAAAAATAATTATCTCTGCGCGCTTGCGTTAGCGAGAAACCAGTCAAAAATCTCCAAGTCTTGTATGGGAAGTTATTGGACTGATTTTCGGCCAGTCATTGCGCAGGATTTGGTTATTGGCCTTAGAAATTCAGTGACTTGCAATGTAATAAAAAAATCTTACAACACTTTCAAAATATATGGGGAGAGTTGCCTTGTTGCGGTCAGTTTCAAACGACACTGCTTCCTGTTACTTTGCATCATTTTGTATAACATTGTGCGGGCAATGAACTGTCATTTGGGAATTATAAAATTACGGTCATACCAACTCCCTTAATATACTAAGTGAGTATCCCCAGTCCCCCATCCTCACCCACCCAGATTTAAACTTCTTGAACATGTACATATCCATTACGGCCGTACGGTACGAGCAGTTGAACTGCGTAATTAACCTTGCCTGCCATGTGCATATGAAATGGCCGACACTGACGTAGTGTTGTACCCGACAGCCCGACTATGAACCCAGTACAAACGCAAACGCCAACAGACAAATTGGTCGGTTTCGGTTGTATTTATTTATTACGCAGAAATTATCGAGCTTAGCCGGCGTGAAAAACTCAGTTTTCAAATCAAGATTTTCAGCCTGTAGGTAGAGCAGCGATTACAAAAAAATCCTCTATACACCTAAAACTGCGCCCAAAATACTCTGAAGTTATAAACACAAAGTGAACTCAAGGTACGAGAACTTTGTTTCCAAAAATTTTGGTAGTAATTTTCTTTTACTACGTTTGTACTACCACGGCTTGGGTTCCTGTGAGATAACAGCTGGCCAAGTCCAGTCGACGGCGCAAACCAACCAATCAGTTAAAGGCTTTGAGGAGCAGAGCCAATAAGAGCGTCTGTTATTTTTCATGAACTTACAAGGCTCAGCAAACTCGCGGCCTCCTTGAGTCTCTTCGAATTCCGGCATCGAAAGGTGAGTGAAAAAGATGATTTCATTGGCTTATTTTTTGTTTGTTTATCGACAGATACGCGGATGGACTTCTGTCAAGTGTTCTTGTGAGCTTTAAGTTAAACTACTTTTAAGCAGTATAAACATTTCGCAAATTTGAACTTCAGTTGAGCTTAGTTGATAAATCTTCAAAACCTTTTTTTTTCAATTTAGTTGAAAATCTCGATAAATTTGTGTGTTGTCTTCACGCGAGAAGGCGCCAACTCAGTCACCACTGGCTCTGGGTGATCGTGGAAGACTTGTTTATGTGGAGAAGCAAGATGTTTGTCCTACAATTCGCTCAACAATGCATTCAAATGTTAAGAAACAGGTAAGTTAAGTGGATTTTTAAGTTTACAAGCATTTTGTAATATTCAAAAGTTTAAACAGGTGATAAATCAGTGAAGAAGCCCACGCCATTTGAAGCAAAAGTTTTTTCATTCGATCCATTGAGAACGTTTTTTCTAAAGTTCACTCAAGAATTAAATGCAACTCATGACATTTCACAATTCAATACACGAAGTTCTAAAGAAAAATGTTACTACATTTTTATTGCATAAGAACCTTTTTTTTATAAGAACCATGAAGCTGAAAAATGCCCAATATTAAGAACATTTTTAAAAAAGTATACTTAGCCTATGTTTATTTATCATCGAATTGATGCTGAGTGTCGCTATAAGATGATTTGATTTACTCAAGTTAGTTATCAAGGGATCAGTTGTAATTTCTATATTTGAACATTTTTCCCGGGGTGTTATGACGAAAGAAAAGGCAATAAAAAACATCACTCCAGAGTTCCTTTAATGATGTTCGAGTAGTTCCTATTCTTTGTTTTGTTCCTTTTTTAGAACTCTACCGAATTCCAGTATTAAAACCTGTTTTTATGTTGTTTTCCGGAAGGTTGCTAAAAAGAACTCAATCGATGATGTGCGAGCTTCCCACTTTTTAAACTTCGCTTTCAAGTCAAGGAGAGTCTATAAGGTAAAGTTAGAATTGAGTTATCAATGAAAGTAAAGGTAAAAACACCTTTATAGAACATTTGACACATCGATTTGAAAAACACAATTTAGTTGAAACTCTCGAGAAATTTGTGTGTTGTCTTCGCGCGAGAAGGCGCCAGCTCCGTCATTTCTGGTTCTGGGTGATCGTGGAAGACTTGTTTTTGTGGAGAAGCAAGAAGCTAATGTCCTACATTTCGCTCAACAATGCATTAAGAATGTGATTGCTGAAACAGGTAAGTAAAATGGATTTTAAGTTTACAAGTGTTTTGTAATATTCAAAAGCTCAAATAAGTGATAATTATTTGGAACGGAACCCCATGCCAAAAGTTGTTTCATTCATTGTCATTGAGCAATTTTTTTTTTAAACTTGGCAGAATGGTTCTATGTGCATGTGCAAATTTATTGGACATTAAAAGTTTGAAAAGGAGTAAGTCTACTATACTACCATGAACGTACTCCATAACAACAACTCGTTCTCTGAACGGGTTATTGAAAAAAACGATAAGTTAAAATTCTTTGAACACACTACAACACAAGTGTGAAATACTCCCCCCATCAAGAGTTGTTGATTGTCCTCGGTCCAGGCTCTCTCGATAAGTTAACGGTTCTAATTTGCGTCACGGACAAAATTGTTGATTTGAGTACTCGATGTGTGGAACTGATTCAGATAGGGGAATTTTGGCTTTCGAAAAAAAAGATACATCGATCCTGTTAAGATAATAGCGTAGCGGTTGTTAAAGGAAAACCTTTGTTAAACCAAGAACCTGGTTTTTTTGGGTTGAAGAAAGAGAAACTACTTAACTACTTGCAGTCCCTTATTTTGGTAATCGTGCGTACGGATATATTTTAAGAAGACTGAAGGTAAGACAAACAAAAGTCCTATGGCAAACGTCCTATTACAGCCTCGTCTTTATTCATTGAATTTCATGTTCAACGCAACACGAGGGAACTTAGTACCAATCCGCTAGCTATTTAGAAAATATGTCAATTGGTATTTTTTAGGGTAAATTTCAAACCGAGAGGTATTTTTTAGGGTGGAAAATTTTCATGCCTTGGTGTTTTTTTAGTTTTTTTAGGGACTTTTCTGACAGTTATCTTTACCCTTTCAACCCCGGAGTGCCCTCCCGGGTTATTACAACATTAATTGTTCACCCCTAGCCCTGAATCGAAAACACGGGTCTTAATTCGTATTTTTGACGAAGTATAGACTATTAAGGCGGGACTTAACCTAAAGCACACTTTGTGGCCACTTTTCCTCATGTTTCTTCTGATATCTCCGTCCATGGTTTGAATCTACAAAATATCTACGCTTAAAACACAGATGAGATGAAGGAGAGTCAGCTTGAATATTTTAAGAATTTTTCGATGAGTTTTGAGTTTTATTTTTTTCTCAAAGATTGGTAATTTTAAAGAGATTTTT
>JAOBRD020988512.1:0-11943 GCA_027575215.2 Hydrozoanthus sils
AGAAACAGGCTGGGAGTGCATGAGATTGTGTCATAGATTTGTTTGTTTCATTTGAAGTTTTTGTTTACTGTATTTAGTAATACTCAGTATAATAGTTCTGTTGTTCATTTTCTGTTGAATGAGTTAGCTTCCTATTAAATTCGAGAGTGCGTCTTAGCAAAGAGTACGGTCATAATTTTAACAGTGTTGAGAAAGATCTTCACTGCAGGTACAAAAAAGGAACCTGATGCTCCAGCCTAATGCTGCTCATGAAATTAATTTGCCTGATAGATTGTGAAGTCATGATCGTGAGACAGCTTCATATATCAAAGAAGAATATAAGAAGAGATTTCGTTCTGTTGGCATCTCTGATTGGAAGCCAATCAAGGAATTGGTACCGGAAAGGGTGGATGATGTTTCGAAATGGTCTGATATGGATTTAGGACAAACATTTAGTTTTGTTTTAGAGCAACATGCTTTTGAACCAGAATACGTACTACAGATAAATACAATATTCATACTTCACAAGATCAAATATTCTAGGCCAGTTACTGGTAAAAACCAACAGTGTTAAAACTGTTAAGTAGAAACCTCAATGAAGCTGTCAGAGGAAGATAGATAGTCATGGATTATTTTAGATCAAGACACAGATGAGTAAATGGCTTTGTGCTCGTGCACAGCAATGCTGTACAATATGGAATAACAAACAAGCCAGTGATACACTGATGCAGCCTGCACCAGCTTTCCATGCTCATGGAACAAGTCAGCAAAAACAGGTAAATTGGTGCAATTCCCCTTGTCAATGCTCAATTATTTTCTCTTTGGCCAAAAAAGATAGGAAACCTCTGGCAATAGAGAAGAATGTATTGATATTTTTGATGACAATAAAAAATTATATGTTAACAGGTTATGCTTTTATTTTTTTTATTTGGATCTACCTTTATACTTCTCACCAAAAGAAGTCAGGGTGAGATATTTTAATAATGATACCATAAGAAATGATGCTTTGTTTTGCTTACAGTATGCTCTTTATATCAAAACAAACAAAATGTAAAACCCATTGATAAGAAAAAACTAATGGGTTTCAATTACAAAACCATGGAAAGTGCCTATAAATGTCATTTTTTTGAGGGAAATTAATGGCCTTTATTAAAAATTTCCCTTTGATCTCTACTACAGTTTTTTATGCTGAGTGAGGAACTCCCTGGTTGAGCACTGTCTGGTCAGCAGATCTTTATTACAAAATTAATCTAGAAGGCATTAATAGTCCGGAGTAGTGGGTGTGTCATTCATGTACTTTAGCTGGTAATCAGCGAACATTTACTATTAGTATTACTTAACTACAACTTACAAAAGTGAGATGATTGGCCAAACTCTAAGACTGCAGTAAACTGAAGTTATTACAATACAGTTTACATTCGTAACTTAAACAATATCTCAGTGTGCAGTGAAGTTCTGGACTCTGCGACTTGTTTCATTTTGTTATATTCAAAGGACATGAAAAACACTTCCCCTCTAGATTTGAGTTTTGAACACATCAATGCATTATTCAAATTTCAAAAATGGCATTCTATAGTTTACAAATTGGGTTACCTTGTGATACCATTACAAAAATTTATTAAGAACTGGGTCAACAGTTGTCTTAATTCGTAAAACTTGAACATTTACACTTTTGAAAATTGAATTTCTGAACACATAATTAATAATGGGTTCAATATTCAAATCTTAGGGGAATGCTTCATGTCTTTCCACTGTAAAATATTCTCATGCCTGCTGTCATCCTTTGCAAAGTTGGTTTAAATTCCATTTAAATTCAACATAATTACTAAGGGCTGCTTAGGTTTTAACAATAAGTATTTTTTATTGTTTTTATACATGTATTAGTTTTAGATAGGTAATTAGTTTCTTGTCAGCTAAAGAGCTACTATGTGGATATTCTGACAATAAACCTTTATCAATATTACCATTATCATTGCCATTATTATTATTATTATTATTATTATTGTTGTTGTTGTTTTGAATGTCATCTATGAGGGGCAATGCTCATTCCTCAGGGTACAAAAGTGTTTCATCCTGCCTATCACTTGGTCAACCTAGATCCTGATATTGGCAATAACAGGACTAACAGATGTTTTATGTGCATCATCATGAGAGGCTCTCCCACCATTAAAATCTGAGATTCATGAATTTTCCCCCCTTGGTGTGATGGCAAAAAGCCCCTTCACAATGGTATGGTGCTTGTAGTCACTGTAGTTAGGCAACCTGTCAGTCAAGGCTGCTAGGAGTTTTGGTGTATGTTTCTGTGCAATCTATGATAACCTCACCTGAGGATACAGCCTTAAAAACAGCTGGGCAGGGTTCTTTTCACTGTCTCCCTTGAAGGCAACACAATAAGTACCAAGCTCCTTAGATAGCAGCCGAATCCAAGTTGTAAAAACAGAACTAATTTTACCAATACTTGCACTGAACCTAAATGCAAGATCCTCAAAAAGGCTATTAATTCTCAGTTTCATAAGAACAAGCAAACACTCCTGTTCTCAACTCAATTTCCTTTCCAGGCCAGGTCTAGCAACAAATTCTGGATACCATATGGTTTTGGCTTGTCGATGTTTGTTTTTCACCTTTCCAGTACTGCCTTACTCTACTCTTTGGCTGTAAATAATTGAATAAAATACTAAAAACTTCTGTGGAAAGGAGCTGCAATATAAAAACGGACGTCAGAATCTCTAGTGAGCTGTTGAAAACTGCTTTGGAACACTAGCTGTCAAATCTGGAGTAGGAGTTGAGTCATTGTAACCTTCCTTTCTAAACTTGCTTCTTCCATCGCTCAGCCAATGCAGGGTCTTGAGGTCAACGATGCTGTTTTAATTCCCTTTCCACATTTGATCTCTTCACAACCTTCTCTTGGTGTTTTTACATGGCCCTACACAGCATTGGACTTTTTCCGGCATATCTGTGAACTTATTTTTTTTCATCTACAGTTTGCAAAAAAATTCAAGAACAGGAAACATCGAATACAGACACAGTGAACTTTCAGAGAAATTAAACGAATTTAAAATGCAATAACAATACTTTTATGGGTGGTTCCTCCAAGAAAACACCTTAATAAACACTGTAGACTGCTTTTAAAAGAAATCGGTTCGAAAATTCCTCAAAAACCACCAAAAAAAGTTGCTCTAAACACAAGTCAGTCAGACTCTGCCATAGAAAAGTGTAGAAACGAGCTTGCTGGCCCCAGTCTTTTTGCACCTCATCCAAAATGGCAGAAGAAACAGTGAGCTGATCTATTGTACATATTGTTGTGTTGAAATTTTAAATTTGTTCTCTTATTGTTCTAACTTGCAGATATTCAGTAAAGAATATGTGAACTTGCTCTTGACTGGTTATTTTTTCTTTCTTGGTGTCCTGGCTCTAACACATCTCTTAAGGTATGTATGTAACATATTATCTATATTCACAGTGGCATAAAATCATGTGCTGTAATTCTATGTGTTTGAATCTTTGTACCTATAGGGTTTTATATATTAATTCAACTAAATAAAAAAATGCCTTCCTTTGAGTATCGTACATGATCATGTAGTTTATTAAATATATAGTTATAGTATACATGTCTTATAAATTGTTTTTTATGATATTTGATTAAGGCTTGTGATACATTTAGATTTTGAGATTGTCCAGTGCTTTTGCAAGTAAGTATTGTACTACCAATGGCTTGGGCAGATCTATCAACTAAAAAGCTTGAAAGCTTAAAATCATTGCTGTCTAAAGCTTTTAGAGTGCAGACAATTCAAGGATGATGACCCTTCATCACACAAGAACTGAAATGCTGGACTTGTCTTTATAAACATAATGAGTTTTTGCAAGTGGAGAATACAAAATGTGAATGTCTAAATATACATTCAATAGAAAACAGAGAGAAACTGTATGCTGTTAAAAAATTTTAAAATTAAAATCTGTTTACACTGTTTAATAAGCTCGCTTGGTACTTAGCAGTGTTGACAACAGATTAGTTGCAATATGCCACAAATTATTTAGGTTTGAAGTTTTCTTATGTTTGTTCTTATCATAAACTGTTTGGATAATTTAAGCCTCTGTTCTTACAACAAAAATTAATGCGTATTAACTGTTTCAAGAGAGCCAAAAATTCCCTTCAAACATCTAATAATAAGCTTTTTGAGAGGTGTAAACTATAAACCCAGTGTTCTTTTATAGAATACTGAAAGCCCCAAACAGATACAGTGGTGCTATAGTATATTCTAAGTGTTAAAAGCAGTAGCCACATGCAGTCATTGACTGCCTATTTTTTCGACTTTCCATAAAAACATGGGCAGTCGAGTCTGTGCTCCCGGGAATTAAATTGGCCTGGCCTTACTAGATAGAAAATATGCTTATAAATGTTGAATTAAGTCTCTACAACTGACAGAAGTTTGCTGAACAACTTACAGTTTATTTTAGTTTTGCTGTTGGCTAAGTTAGGGTCTTCTGATATTTTTGAGTGTTGTATTATGAGGTTTTTGTTTTGTTGTTGGTAGACCAAATGTGGAGCTGATTCTTCCTGCCATGTTTCCAAACAAAGACTATCATTTAATACTAACAGAAGGCAAAGGGGACAAGAAAGAAGGTGTGGAGCTCTTAAATGTATATAGCAAAAGTTTGTTTAGATGAATTTTGCTTTTCAACTTCAATAATTTGCCCTGTATGATCAACTCCAATTTTCTCATTACCAAATGACTTATTTTGTATGAGTTATGTAAGGAGAAATTAGATGTTGATGAACTGGCTGGGGCTGAAAGGTTGAAGTATGTAAGGAGAAGTTAGATGTTGATAAACAGGCTGGGTCTGAAAGGGTTTAAAATTACCAATACTACTAATACAAGGAATAACTATGATTCATTTGAAACAAGTTGAATTTGAAGCTATGAAACTGTGTGTGATCACATGAACACCATTAAAGCAGATCAATTTTGCTTGGAAAGTTATTCAACCCTGCTAATAGTAAAATAAATGAATTGTGACTTGATAGTTGCAATTGGAGTTCAAACAGAGAGATTGAATGCTCCTACTTCAACTGTCTTTGTTGAATGCTGTTGACAAATAACAAAGTTTTTTCTGATTTAAATTAAGTATTAACTTACTTATGGGTTTCTTTTAAAGGAGCAATGTCCTGATTCGGGAGACTAGGTTCTAGTAAGAGATAACTTGATTTCAGGTTGGCCTAACCCGAAATCAAGTTTGTGTCATAAGTGGTAAATCAGACTAAATCTTATCAGTCCTGAAGTTATATTTGTTATTATTAACCTGAACAACAACATTTCACCTCTTCACTACCATTTCTGTCAATAATTCTTTTTATTTTTTTTTCTAAATGTTTAAAATGACTTCGAGAACTCCCTTGCTTCGAACTTGCCACAATGGGCTGCATAGTGGAAGCAGTCTACCTTTGGAGTCAGCAAAGGAACAAAAAAAACATACAGGTCACTTCCTGAATAATAATAAATACTAGCGAAATATCACAATCATTGAACCCATGGTCTGAACAAAAAGATTATGAACAAACAATCGAGTTCACGCGCCATGACTACAAAAGTGAATTCAATCAATAATTGAGAAACTGATTGTAAAACTTACCTCCTCAACTAACCTTTGGAGTCAACTACAGAAGAAAACAAAAAACGTACAGGTCAATTTCTGCATTATAATAAATAGTAGTGAAACATCAAGATCATTGAATCAATGGTCTGAACGAAAGATTTACAAACAAACAATTGAGTTCATGCCCCATATCTACAAAACTAAATTCAATCAATACATGAGAAACTGATTTTAAAACTTACCTTTTCATATAAATACCTCTTTCAATTCCATCTAAGGGCTGTAGAAAATCGTTGAAAAACTCAGAAGTGCTTAAGTATTGTAAACTACTGTAACTGCAAATCTTTCTCACGGATGCGACTCTCGTTCTTGAAATGAACTGATCATGACCCACGCTTGTTCATTTCAGTTAAAATATCAAACACTTGAATTTAGTCTCCCATAGCGGGACGTTGCCCCTTTAAGGCCTTATGTACTTGGAAAAGTCAGCTCACCTCAATTAGCTTAGGTGAGCTTTTTGTCACTTGTCAACCTTTTTCAAACAGCAAGCCCTGTAGTAAGTTTCTAAATTTTGAAAAACTAAATATCCAGCTGCAGCTGTAAAACCAAAGCTTAAATGCTAATTTTTTTTTAAAAAGAATGGAAGAGCATCCAGATAGAATCATAATAAAATACATTAAAAACTTAAAAGCTTCACTGTTTATGCATCATTTTACTCAGTTGATAAAGGCTAAATTAAGATAACAGAAAGCTTCTAATTTTAAAATTTTATCCAGAGATTGTTTTTTATATATTTTGTTATGTTAATTTTTTTCCTACTATAGAGGCCATGAATTATGAGTTTGATCGAATTGACTTGCTCTGCCTGGCAGTTTCATTCCTCTTTGGTGTTTGGTATCTCTTGAAAAAGGTATGTGTATTTGTTTATTTTCTCTAGTATTACAAGATGATACAGTATAATCATTCAATTGATCAGGAATTTTCAGCACCTGTTAACAAAGTAATACAGGGGCTTTGGTTTTGAGGATCATAGAAAGTCCACTATTCACATCGCTTAAATAGTTTTTTCGGTCAGTTCCCTCAATTGATAGATGAAAGGCCACAACACTGGGATGACCCTACACTTTTTCAACAAGTAATGTGGATTGTTTTAAGTATCCCAATGGGAGATCAAGTGACTAGGTTTATCTTACTTGAGAAGACAGGAAGTTCTAACCTGTCACAGATATTAAAGCAAAGACAGCACATTCACTCCATTAACAAATACGTCATGTATTTTAAGACCACTTTAAGACCATTTTAAGACCGAAAGTCAAGATCTGGCAAGGAATTGAATCTGGGCTGCCTGCATGACAGACCACTGTATAACATCTGGCAACTTTTGTTTTTAAAAACTACAAGAATACAGTACATACTATGAATATTTATTAAGTTTGTTATCTTGCTGACCCTATATTTGTTTTTTGTTTTTTTAGCATTGGATTGCCAACAATATATTTGGTCTTGCCTTCTCCCTAAATGGTGTGGAACTGTTACATCTAAACAGTGTGTCTACTGGATGCATACTGCTGGGTGGTCTTTTCGTCTATGACATATTTTGGGTAAGTACTGGCAGTAAAACCATTGGACTTAAGTTTTTCTGTGCTGTCAGTGAGCAGTGAAGTCTACCAATACAGACTGTACAAGTTATTTGTGAAATTACTCTGCCAATATTCAACAAGAGTTCTCAGAAACAATTCTTTTTCAGTTTAGATCTAGATTTCATTCAAATAATTATTGCCTCTTTAGGTGTTCGGTACAGATGTCATGGTTACTGTTGCCAAGTCATTCGAAGCACCAATCAAGTGTGAGTACATACAGATTTCCTTGTTATATTATTTTGACTGCTTTTGTGGCACTTTCTGCAATCTTTTTAAACATTAACTAGTAAATAACATAACTGTAAATTATTATTTGGACACCAGAAAGCTAAAGTATTTTGACAATATTAATTCTAGGCCTTTGCTATCACAATACTTTAAATTGAAATGCCAGTGTTGTTAACTGATCTTCATTTTGCAGTTCCAGTGCTTGCTCGTTGGGTTGCTATTAGAATGTTGTTAATGGAAACCTTTTTCTTGTTTCTTTACTTAGTGATCTTTCCCATGGATCTGTTGGAGAAGGGTTTGGCGGCAAAGAACTTTGCTATGCTGGGGTTGGGTGACATTGTCATACCAGGTAAGGTTACTTTAATCACAGTCACAGCCAAGTCGTAATCATTGCCATTACCATAAGATTAGTAGAACTATAATTTTCATCAATACCATCACTCATCATCGTCCTCGTAATTGTTACATCATTATCATTCATCATCATCACCATCATCATCACCATTATCATCACCATCACCATTATCATCATCACCATCATCCTCATCCATTTTATGTTAACATCCACTAAATGTGGGTAAGATGATGCATGGTTGCCCTCCACTGTACTCTATTTAGGGCATCATAGGCTTTGAGGCTCTAGAGCATCATCATTGATTCAATGAGTCCAAGTTCTGTGAGGTCAGACCCTCTTAAAACAACTGTCCACTGGAATCACCAAGCTTTATTTTAGTAGACTTGCTTCTCTGGGACAGGGTGACTGACATTGTCATACCAGGTTAGCTTATTATAAGTGCAATCATTGTTAACAGTTTTCATGGCTGTAGCATGAGTGACTTGTTTAACCATGTGTTTTAAAGAATTGATATTGTTATAATTGCAGGAATCTTTATTGCTCTTCTTCTCCGTTATGATCACAGGTCAGTGGCTCTATCATTAGTGACTTAGTAATAACATTAATCATTAAATAATCTTTACCATCGTTATTACACTATCACCATTATTGCCTTATCATTATTATCAGTATCACCATTATTACATTATCACTTTCTTTACAATCATTATTGCACTATATTTTTTTTATTACTATCATAAACTGGAAGCAGTTGTATTCAGTTGGAACCGAAGTTTCCTATTCTGGTTTTGCTACCACAGTTAGTTTTAGCACCATGAATTATCAATAAGCTCTATATTGTTGTTTTTATTCGTTATTCACTATTATCGCTACTTTTTGTTTTTGTTTCTAAGCAGTTGTTCTGTACTAATTTGAACCTGCAATACTGTAGCCCAAACATAAGTTTTTTCATTTTCTCTTACCATGTGGCCCTTGATGAGAACAACAGCATCTATTTATGCTTTTTTTACATTAATGTAAACATATAAAAAAAAACAGAAATTAGCCTAGAATTAGGTGACTGGGCATCCAAAGTGACCTTAGCTACTGTATAAAGGGCTTATCAAGTCCCTTATCTATTGTACTTGTCATTTATTTCATCCGAAAGTTTGGGTCGATGGAAGTAGGCCATGTATGTTTGGGAAGTTGTTCCACCCTAGCTCTATTGGTTTTGCCATTCTTGGGGGCTCATACTGTACCAACAAAAATATTGTTTAAGTCTGCTAGTAGTCATCAGTTCCAATAGTTACAGCTTCTCTATACATTCTCATTAAATAAGAAGAAATTAAGATTGAGCTAGAAGATTGTTAATAACACAACGAAAAAAGAACATTTATTAAATGTTAAATTAATTAGTTCCTAAAAACTTAAGTTAGACCCATAACTGAAATTATAATTATGAAACTGTGAACTATTAAAATATTGTTATTTCTTTGAAAGTACGAATAAATGGTTATTGTTGTGGTTGTCAACACAAGTATTTGATGTTGATTCATTTTGCAGCAAGAAGAGTGACAAAAAGTCCCGACTGTACTTCTACTCCTGTTTCTTTGCGTATTTTGTTGGCCTCCTCACCACCGTGCTAGTAATGCACGCCTTTAAGGCAGCCCAGCCAGCCCTGCTGTATTTAGTCCCAGCGTGCCTTGGAACCCCTTTGATGGTGGCCGTCACAAAGGGCGAATTAGTGGATTTACTCAAGTATGTGTTTGTTTTATCAGAGAATCAAAATTTTTAAAAAAATAACAATCCATGTTTGGCTTTGCCAACATACCAGATGAATGGCCAAGATCAGTTGACCAGTTTTGATTTATTAAAGTAAAGCAGGGCTTTTTCTTTTTGAGGGTTTATTTATTAGGAATTCAGTCGTTTTCATGATTTCTAGGTACGTACAGTTTTTAACTGCCAACGAGCGATCTGAGCTAAACAGCGAGGATCGTGTGGCGGCAGTATTATAGAGCCAATTGCATACTTATACAAACTGTAGGCGAAAAAAGTCTCGAGTAATCCAACGAAATTAAGGTAATGCAACAATAGGAAAAAAAAAAAAGTCGGTCACATCGTGGAAATTTCTTGTGACGTCATGGCTTCCATCCATGTGACCTCGAGCCTTGTGGACAGTTACTCGATTTGTCGATGTTTTCTTTGAGTCTTGGGACGCGGTGTGCGTCGATGCCTTTGTAGTCGATTGTCTAGTTGTATTAAAGTAAACAGTGTCATTCAATGGAGCTGTTCTTCATTTAATCAAACCGAAAGCTCAGTTAAACAAATGTGTTGAAAGGTTTGCAAAATCAAAGTATTAATGTTTTGGGAGCATTCTGTATACTCGATGCTCTTACAGTAACAAACTGTTAAAATTAATTATATATTATTTAGTCATATTCCTGCATGATACGTGAAGTACTAGCTGTGACTATTTATGAATCCAAAGTACATGGTGCGTTCTGGTGCGCAGTCTGCCTGACAGATTCTGGAGAGCGAAATGTGATTGGCTCATTGTGTAGTATATTTTCTTTCCCTGTGCGTTTTGGCGCGAAGTTTGCCCGCCCGTCTTCTGGAGAGCGAAACGTCATTGGCTGATTGTGTAGTGTATTATGTTTTCCTGTTCAATTTGGCGCGACGTTTTCCCGCCTGTCTTCTGGAGAGCGAAATGTGATTGTGTAGTATATTGCCTTTCCCTAAGCGTTTTGGTGTGAAGTTTTCCCGTCTGTCTTTGGTCGATCGCAGTTGGCTATGTTTTGTTGGTGCTGATTTCATTTCTTCTCTAGATACGAGGACAACCCAGAGGAAGGAACAAAGAAAGAAGAAGGGAAAGGAGACTCTCCTTCATCGGACGAAGGCGACAGCAAGAAATCTCAGTAAAATGAGATGAACAACGATAAAAAACTAATAGAGTGTTTTCCTGCGGCATCCCTGGATGAATTAACCGTGGCTGTGTGAAGCGTAATCGTATCTCTGGAGTAATCACTTGGAGTTGGGCTGTGAATTTTAATATCGTGTCATAGCTCCAACCGGCATCATCTTTATTTACTTACTGCCATTCATTGCAAACTGCGAGAGTTAAAGCAACAACAACAACAACAATGCCGACAATAGCGAGAAAAAGTAAAATACAGTCGACTCCCGATAACCCAAACCCTCGCTTACTCGAGCCTCACGATTACTCGAACCAAGTTTGATTTCCCACTGTATTTCGAACTCCCGATAACTCGAAGGGTTTTTGCTGCTTAAACTCTCAAATTTTGACGAAAACAAAAATGTTGATATCTCGAGAGGAAGTAATTATCATTTTGCTGCCTGTCTCCAGTTCATTTTTTTGCCGAGTTCCAGTCTTTGTTCCAGAAATACGATGTAACACACAGACTCGTAGTTGTACCTGGAGTGCCTACATTGTTACTCCTTCTAAAGTAAAAGTAAATACATATTGCAGTTGGACTATCTTAAAGGGTTTTAACTTCAATAATTTATGAACAGTCTATATCTGTTGAACCAATGTAAACTGTATGTTAAAAATGGAATAAATACTATATGAAAATGAAAGCGTGTTTTTTATTTTGTTGATTTAGTTCTTGGTTAATACCCGCTGTTTTTTGCCAACCTTTTTACAATCATTCTAAATTTCCGTGTGATTTTTTTTTTAAAAAAAATAAAAGAATGCAATGCAAGAAAGATGGAAACCATCTAACTGGGCGGCATGTGCACACAATGCGGTTTGTTTAGTCATGTTGAGCATGAGAAGTGCTGCTTGCGGGAGATATTTAAACGTCGTTAATGTACGTTACTTTCGGATTGTCCAGAGAAATGGGGCCGCAACTTTCGGTTAGCCATTATTTTCGGATAGGTCAAAACGTTTGTAACTCGAAGATTACTCGATAGATAAGAACACAATAAGAACAGCGAGGCTCAAATTGCCCGAAAAATAAATTAAGAAGAATTTGAGGCTAAAATGAAAATTTAAAAGAATTTAAAAAATATTAATAGCAAAATGAGCGTGGCAAGCAGTCATCACAAATAAATTTCGTTACTTATTATTTTAATACAAGTATACTCCAACTGCAACAACTACATGTACTGTCATCTGCTGTAAAGTACACAAAATTTTACATGTATTTC
>JAOBRD020988620.1:0-28718 GCA_027575215.2 Hydrozoanthus sils
TGCTGAGTTTAAAAATAAGTTTTTGTTCCTTTCTTTTGCGAGATTCATTAGAGCCATTATGAAGAGAGATGCCGGTAGTTTTTTTTTTAAAACTATATACCATAAGTTATAATTATGAGGTCAGGTGGCTGAAAAAAAGATATAGAGTCATGCAGAGAAGTGAAGGGAAAAAAATCATGCAGAGGAAAATGTACTGCCGGGTTGATAAGCTTTGATCGACTGAGGGAGCAGGGTCAGACCAATATTTGAACTATTAGGTCGGATTTTCTTCTGTGTTGCAAAAGAAGCTTTGAACTTTTTTATGTCAAAAGTATATGCAACAAAAGGCGGCAATTCTTACATGAAAAAGGGACAAATTGCGACTGCTAAACACATGAAATTCTCAGCGTAAAAGTTGGTTCGTTTTCGGTTAATTCTTTTTGAAATTGGCCAAAATGTGCATTTTAGAGAAAGTGAATTTCAAGTTTTCCCGGGGGAGGGTTAGTCGCGCTTTCGACGCTCGATTGTCATTGCCGGACTAACTCTCAAATTGCAACTGCTTGCTTCTCAACGGGCCTTGCTGGATCTTAAAACTAAAAGGAGCCTGCTGCTGTAAGAGCAGCCGTGGCTGATTTAGACTCTACAAGCATCGCACTTACATTTTGGTCGATCTCAAGTGCTTTAAAAGGTGTACTTTGTTTAGAGTATTAAATCTTCCTGGTAAAAGAGGATCGGATGAGGCCTTCCCCGTACACAACACTTAAACAATGCAAAGGGGTGGCTTAAGGCTTTCGAACCATGATAATTTAAAGAAACAACAGAAAGTGCACAAGATAATGCTGGATGCAGGACTTGTGTCCCGATGGCGTGACTTATACTGGCAGCTGCGGTCAAGCATCTAATGAGATTGGCGCCGGACAAACGATGACTGACTCGTTTCGTCGTGTAGGCACAGAGTGAGATGATTTTATGCCATACTTCTCAGTACATATCCTTTAATGCTGACTAGATGAGTAGTAAACAAATACATTAGCCAGGCAGATTGCAGCGGTAACATACAGTAATACTATGCAATTTTTTAAACCTTCGAAACCAGTTAGAGCTATTCAAACAAGAGTTTACCACATTTCTAGAGCTACTGTATTGAATAAATGTCAAAGTGTACAAAGATAAAGGAAAAACAAAATTTGCAACAGTCCTCTTTAAAATATATCTCTACAAATTAAACATGATAAAAAAACAAGTGGAGAAGAAGAGCAGGATTTGAAGTTTTTTTTTTTTTGAAAAAAAAGAGAGCACACCAATTTTTGAAGATTATTAGACTGATTGATGAGTGGAAATACTACTAAATCATTAGTTGAACAGGAAACGAAGGCATTGTTTGTATTCATTCGATGACCTGCAATTAAATATGGTATCCGTGGTAATTACGAAATGAGACAATAAAACACTTATTTTCCATTGAAACTCATTGGATAATGCATGGATACAAAATATTGATTGCCATTTTCCCTTACCAAAGTACATGAGTGACATCTTAAAAGAGTCCACAGTAAAGGACTCAGTGTACAGCCATCGCTCTATCCCGATCGCGGCTAACAAGAAGGGACTAGCTATTGCTAAATAAAACTTAAAAGAACCTCCATGAAAATAGATTAGCTTCAAACTCTTACATCAGATCTAGACCCCACGCACAAACTACATACCAGCCTCCTTGTATCCCCCACAGAGCTCCAAGGTACACCAGTCGAGAGCGTTCAGTTCGATGCTTGAAAAATTTAAAACGAAAACAAATGGTTTCATGTATAAACACGTACTGTTGTATCGTAAGTTATCCAATATATTTCATAATATTTTTGCATGCAAACTTTAAACCTTTGTGATAAACAGCTACTTAGCGATCAACTCAGTAATAGTTGCAATGTTCCTATGGCGAAGATTCTCTACATGCATGCTTTTTTTTTATAAGAACCAGCTGCAGTAAATTTGGCCAACACTCATGTTCTTAATCTTTTGACGATTTGAGCCTCAAATTGGTCTTGAATTGTTAATTTTATTTCAGTGTATGTTTAATTCGAAGAAAAACTTAGGCCTTAGGTATTGCAATACACGCGTTGGTAAACGAATTTGATCAAATCATCCTTGTGAGCTAGTTTACCGTGGACTCGCAGCTGAGTCATTTTCCCGAGACGATTTAATTTTCAGTGTAGTGATGATAAACTGCGAAGCATTTCTTTTTTCATTCTGTATTGTTCAGTAAAAGATCGAAGCTTAGTAAAGTTAAAAAAAAACAGCTATCCAGCTTGATTCTCAGCTTGTTCTTAAATTGTTTTAAATTTTGGCCAATCTGAGCCTCGTTGTTCTTATAAAAAAGCGTGTAGAAGCCATTCACTCCCCTGCAATCAACTAAACGGTTTGTATACGAACTATAGTTTACAAGCTTACAAAACGCAAATTTTCCTTTTGGTTTGGATGAGTAAAGAGCTATACTAGTTTACCTTTAGTATACGTGTGGAATTCATTGTAGTTTTCTTGTCTTTTATTGAATAAAAGACGGATATTTTCGAAACAATTCTTTGTGTATGTATTTTTTTTACTCAACTAATATAATACTGACACGCGGGCTGTTTTCCACACAATACGATCATCGACCTGGCGTTAGTCTTAACAAATTTTTCGTTTTTGAAAAGTTTGTTTTCAATATGACGTGTCAACTTTTGTCGGCATATTTCAATGCGTTTCTGGGTTTTTCGTTTTGGAAAATGCTAATGACGATGAGATGCCGAAATAAAGAACTGCATTGTGTGAGGATTCAGTAATAAACCAGAAAATCCTTTTACTGAGTTTGTTTTGCAATTGAAAGTTTCACCGCCTTTTAATCTTAACTGTTATTAGACGCATTGACGGCTCTCAATTTAGTAAGGTGCATGCATGACTACCAAACCCCCAAGTGTAGGTAAATATTTAGATGAAATAAATACAATAAAATTAAAAATGTTATTCCATCCTTTTTTGTTAGTTTTGGATAACGGTAAACTAATTTGCAATGTGACGAAACTACAAGTTCATGGGGGCGATATTGAAACTCCCTCTAATATTTGATCATGCATGAGACCGGATTAACCCAAATCGTTATTAAAATTCCGTAATTTGTTTTGTATCTTCTTCGTTTTGTTAAAAAGACAAAATTGGTGTGGATTTTATGATAAGGCATCACAATCAGTAAACAAATTTAATCTTACTTTATTTTCATAGTTCGAGTTTTGAAGGAAGAGTACCACGTTTACTTATATAGCTAGCCTTTTTCAGCTCAAAAATGGCCGTTATCAGAAAGTCGTTTTAACCACATTTTCCATCGCGCTTGTTTTAGTATTTGAACAATAACACTCAGAACTGTTATTTTGTTTCGTTGATTTCAAAGCGTAGGCCCAGAAACTTCTTCTTACCATTGTTTTCGAACTCCAAACAAAACTCCAGCCACGTGTAAAAAAACAACAAAAGAGCGTCGAGGGGGGTTAAAAGTTTACGTATCAACCCAAGCGGAAAATCCATATTATTTCTCAACAAGGGTTTAATTTGCAAAGACGCCCGAGTGACTTTTCAATTTCAATAAATGTGGATTAAAGCTGGCTTTTGTAACTGCCACATAAGCAGGCTGCCTTGTGTTTTTCTTTGCTCAAAAAGCACTTGTTCTGCCTATGCTGTTTTTAGATAGAGGTTATTGGCAGAACTGGACCATAAACAAAACATCAGTCATAAAAAAGAGCAACTCTCGTTTAACAGGGTAGGTAAATGGATAACTGTGTCTCTTTTCCGGTTGTGCTTATCATTAAAACTGTGGTTAAGGTATTTTCTCCCGGCGCAGAACATTTTCTTCACTAAGTGTAAAAGATTTTGCAATTTGGAAGCAAGAAAGAAAGGGCCTTAGTATTTGTAAATTCAATTTAGGATGACAAATCGAAAGTGACTAGTACTGTTGTGGCTGTACTTCTCTATCATAAAAACTGTCGTTAAAATATTTTCTCCGACAAAAAATTTTTCAACAAGCATAACAGGTTTCCGAATTCGAAGCAAGAAAGAAAGCCCTAATAATCATAACCATAAATTTGGTTTAAGATGACAAATTGAAAGTGATTTCAGAGGATGTGATTTTAACACTGTATTCTGCAATGTGTTAAGAATACAGCCGATGAATCCTGCGGCTCTTTGCTAAACCAAGTCAGTTCTTTGTCGAAAAATGTTAATACAAAAAAGCCGCCCTTTAAATCAAAACAACAGAAACGTAACTATTACAAGGTGAAAAATTCTAACGGAAGTTTCATGTTTTTAAACAAATATTGCTACATTATTAAAGACCTTGAATACTCAACGAAAGAGGTTCCGTTAAAAAGCCACATGCAGACTTTATTTCTATCGGAGAAAACCTATCACTTTTTTTTGTTTTGTGTTCAATTATCAATCATGATTCTTTTGTATCTAACCGTTAATAGATATTTTGTGCCTGTGAAGCTCGACACGAGCAAATCAAATTTAAACTTTACACGCTATAGGAAAGGTATTTCTTTTATTTCTATTTTTATAACTTATTTCAATCAAAATCTTACTAATCGTTGTTTAGGCTTTCCTGAATTATATTTAAACCTTTATGTTAATTGCGCTTAGAACTCACGATCAGATGAACTCATTTTGATAACACAAAGCAACTGATAAATCATTGTAAGACTTCACTTGAAGTAGAATTAGTTTTCTTTGTCCTTTTAGCAATTTGCTTTACGCACATTGCCAGAAGTTGGATTGAATCTTGTAGTGAGGAAGAGATCTTGTAAGAAGCTGTTTTGAGTAAGTGTTTTTTACTGATCAATTGTTCCTCTTAAAGTATTGGACAAAAGCCGGTAAATATTGGGTGGCAGTTCGTCATCATGAGACATTTCTCATACTTTGTACATACCGACTAGACGAAATTCAAAAGGAGACTTGCAAGCCGGCAATTCCTCGAGCTAAAAAGGGTTGATATGAAAGTTATAAATACAGAAGAATTATTTTCCCTTTCTTAATTCTGAGTAATTTTTACTCTCTATCAGGATTAGTATTCCAATGGTTGATATCTCCCGTTTCTCTCAAATTAATGGCAGGCAGGTGTAAAACCTATTCAGTTCCAAAATTGTCATTCAAATAACTTAGTTATTCTTCCTGATGCGAAATGTGGTGGCGGAAAGGGAAATGTGTTTTATATTGCAAAATGACGAAATATTGCGATGGATATCATAAATTTATAGTAAGTAATTCGTATATTCCAATGAAATTTGACTCTATTTCCGATGAAGGACGTCTTGCTAGATTGCCGCTTGTAACGTGCCCGGGGTTCTTGTCCTGATTCATTAAAACTTTCAAATTTAAAAACGGCATGAATTGCAAAAAAATATATATATATATAACACAACACAGCACAAAAAGACAGAAAAATACACAACGCGTGTTGTAATACCTTTCACTTTAAAAATTCTGTTTCTGCACAGTTATATTTATGTTGGGCAAGTCCTACCTCATTGAATCAAATAAAGATTTTGTACCAAAACAACATGCAAAAAATTTTAAACACTTTTTTACTTTACAACGTTTTTTCTCGATTGCTTTTAAGACGGTATTACGGTCCATTAAGAATCAGTGCTTCAGGAACAATCACTGAATGAGTAAAAAATCTTTCAGCCCTTAGTTTTCGGTCAATAAAAATTGTTTTTTGCAACATTTACTTGCAAATAGTGTACAAAGACACAAAACTAGCTTTTATTTTATCTTGTTTTAAGTTCATTCAGCATCAAAGCGCGACTATTGAATAAAATGAAATTTATTTTTTTTGTCAAAATCTTTTCAACAAACAAATGACAAACACCTGAGCACAATGACTTTGAGATATATCGGAAACAATTTAGACTTGAGTAAATATCCATTGAGCCTATTAGTATTCAACGCCTGGTGTGTTTAATATGTACAAATGTTGCATTTTCCTGTTTTGTTACCAAACCGAAATTTAATTTTGTTATGGAAAAACTGGCACGCGATAAAACAAAAACACGGGCATCCGCCACAATCGAAGCCGAAACTAATATTTATAATTCCACTGTTATCTCCGTAAGGTTGTTTATTATACGTGTACGTAAAAAATGATTTACTTATGTTTTAGACGTTTCAATACTTTTTTTAATTCCTGTTATCGTACATAAAAGCTTTTGATAGAAAGTTTCATCTCGTTTAAAAGAATTTTGTCAAAGAGTAACAAAATATGTTTCATGGCGGAACAAAACTTAGCCAACAGTGATTCACCCGACCTAGGCAGCATCGTTTACCAGATAACTTTCCGAGACATTTTTTTTATCAATATTTTAAATCATTTTCACCAACATAAAACCGACGATCCTGCACGAATCTCACGGGATTTGACCTCAGTACATGTAATCATCTGCTCACAATGACACAAAAAATGGAAAGGCTGAGACAAAAATTCTATTTGGTTTCTGGTCGTACATCCATAGTTCGAATGGGTTATAGAATGTGATTTAAGTTAATAACAGCGTTGGGGCTAACTTTTTTCTTTCGAGCAAAACTCTAGTACAAAAACAAAAACTGCTGCAAAGAAACTAATTAAATTAGAAATCATTTCCACAATTTCCTTCCATTTTTCCATAATATGATTTAACATCCTGTCTTTATTTTAGTTATTTTAACTCCTATATATATTTTTCAGACAGTAACCTCTCTTTGCCTGAATTTTTGTTTTGTAGCATTTCTAAACTGCAGCTGATCCCTGCTACTTTTCTCTTAAAACTTTATGTTGCCTATTGTTTCAAATTAAAGTTTATCACAAGTGGATCATTAGTGAGATCATTGCGTGTAGAAGAAGAACCAAGCAATACCCAGTAATCGTTTATACATAGGAAACAATTTTTTTATTAATTAGAAACTGTAAACAGGCGCGAAAACCTTGCACTCGTTAACGAAAAGAAGCAATTCTATTTTGTTAGTGGTCTGACCTTTCTTAAACTATAAAAAGAATTAAACTTTAAAGTATAAACTGCTAGTACTGAAAAGCCTTAACTTTAAAGTTTAAAGTAAAACTTTATACATATTTTATAAATAATCTCGGCGTTTGTGACAATATATGCGAATGGAATTATTAGTTTAGTACTACCTCAGAGGTGCTAGTAATCCTTAAAATGGGTATGGATTGTTTTGACATATTTGCGCAATTTTTCTAGCCCAGTTCAACTATATTTTTTTAGCTTTTAAAGTTTAAAAGCTCCATTTCTGTTTTTCAGTGTAAATAAGCTGGGTTTTGTTTGCTAGATTTGTTAAACGAAAATTAACATAATGGAAAAGACGCTCGGGGATGGCTTGACCATTACTAGGCTGGTCAGTTTTGATCCTGAGTTAAGCCAAACTTCAAGCTCAAAAAAATGAGTATAAGGAAAGGTTTATACTAGTACCTGTTGTTATAACACACAGTTTAGAACTTTGTGGAAAAAAAAGATTGTCAATTCCAAACTTACAGCCCAAATTCAGTGTTTGTATGGATTGAAAGCATCAATGTAAATTAAAGATTTAATACTAGTTGTGTTAGTGCTAGTCGGCCTCTGAACCACTGGGCCCAAATAACATATAGTCTTCTACAATAATCATTTTGACTTAAAAATAAGTCGGCGATTAATCAAAGAGCCAGCTAGACCCAAGGCAACACTACTAGTGTTTCCATTTCTGTCGAACTCTTTGCTTGCTGAACTTCTAAATTTAATCCCTGGAAAGAACTTTGTTCACAATAGTACTCCATACAGTCACCGCTGCCCCTTATCAATTGACGCTCGATGTTTCTAACAAAGTCCTGAATAAATCAGTGCCGGCGTGTTCTGCTTCGTTTTCTCTTAACGTACGTCGCTTTCGAGTGTTATTGTTAATGCCGCGTCATAGCATATTTCTAAAACATGGTATAAACACGTGTGACGTCTTTTAGAAATTATTTTTTAAAACACTAACAAAAGAATCGACATTTTTAAAGAAACAAAGTCTCCACAAAAATGTTGACTTTTTGCGTGACGTCATTCATTTATATCTATATTTAGAAAATGTTTCTCGACCAATCAGAGCGCGCATTTTACTGCATCTATTTTCTAAAAAAGCTGCAATGATCGTTTTCTGTTATTGCAATTGTATCAATTCAGTGGTTCCATTACCAGATGGCCTCAGGTCTCAAAATCCCCCAAGGGAGCTTGCCACTGAACTTACTTAGTCACACTTCAATCTCCCATCACCGGCAGACATATATATCCACCTACCCGCATGCACATGTGTATACATACATACATATACACTTACATCTACATAAACACAAATATACATATATAGCTAAACAGTACAGAATACACGAATCTTCTATTAAATGAAACCATCTGACTTAGAGCAACGTTACTGAAGAATTACTGTAAAATTAAAACACTTAGGTAGATTTTTGGTAACCTATCATTTTCACTTTACTCCTCCCTACGTATACAATAAAATTACACTAAAACTATATGTAAAAGTTTTGATGATGCTTGTTCAGTCAATATAACAGCACTTCCAAAATTTATGCTTGCATTTACAGAGTACAGGGACCGTTGACTAGAGATGTACCGCTATGTTGACATAACACAATTTTAATGTAAATATTTTGTCTATTTCGTTTTGCCAATAGGTCAAAGTAACCTACGAAGTATCTCTCCTGACTAAGCAAGAGAAATTAAAGCATCAAACTCACTCAAAATGAAGTAGAGGTGTCATGAAATAGGCTATGAAACTATTTCTCTAACTATGAGTTACAAGAAGCTAAAAAGCGATGAGACAGAAACCAAACATGAAGAGATTCCGCCATTCCACGCCAGCTTGTTCTCTGTGTTGTCATTTAGCTGGATGTCTCGTATCATCAGTGAAGGCAACAGAAGACCTTTACAGGAGTCAGACTTATTTGAAAACGTCTGCAAGGTTGACGAGAGCTCCTCAAAAGAAGATACGGAGTTGTTAGCTAACTCGTGGCAGCGAGCATTTAAGGGTTTCCAGTACGGAAATTCTCAACTTACGCTACTGAAATGCTTCTTAGAGCTTGTTCAACTTAAAGATCTATTACTATTTGCCGTTAGTTTGCTACTTTTCTCGACAACCAGAGTATTGCAGCCGATTTTCTTAAACTATCTATTAATAGAGCTCACAGACGGCGGCAACGATGTAACTTGGGCGTATTGGTTCGGCGGTGCTGTTGTTGCTTGCTCGTTTGCACATCTCTTTTCAAAGGCCAGTTATTACTTTACAGCAACCATTATTTCAACGCGAATCAAGTCAGCAGTTACAGGACTGATTTACAAGAAGGCAAGTACATAACAGAGTTTATTTTACTAAATACCTTGTGTTCTATGATTTCAGCTTTAGGTGCTTAATCGTCATCGAACATGAAAACTAGTAACCCTAAAACCTTTTTGTCCAACACCTCAGTAGATACCACACTAAAATGCTTGTTTTACAAATATTTGCCAAAATGGATCAGATGAGGTAAAACTTTTAAGACTTGTAACATTATGAACACGGTAAAACAATTAGCATTAAAAATCTTTATCATATAATTTTAAATTGTAATCAGTACGTATGTTGTATGTTAACATTTTAGTTAGCTACCAAAAGAACACCTGCTTTCAATGGAAGCCGTGTATGTAAACAAATAACAGATTGATAAAAATCCCCTTGTAGCCCGACTTAATTAGTTTTGTGGATTCTGTTTATCAAGACCAGTTGATAAGCTGCTCCACAAAGCTCAGCTATATATCTATATATTTAAAGCCATATATCTAAAGCTATTAATTCTTCAAATAGTTTGCACAAGGGAGTGAAAGAGGAGCCGTTGAGAGTTAGTAATAGATAGATTTAGCAAAGACAACATGGACTGAATGGGTTAAGAAACAAACAACGTACCTAGTGACCCAAGAGGAAGATATTTTGACAAGTCTGAAAAAAGTTTGTTGATAAAGTATAACTACGAAACATACACCATTCCATTGAAATGGGCGATGTAATAAAACAGATCTTGACGATGGGGTTAATTACTTGTCTTTTATGATGCTGTAAAGTTACTTAGCTGGTTTGACCAGCCGCGCGCGCTAGAAGTAACCTTGTGAACGCAGTGCGAAAACAACAAAATCCCGTCTTGGCCCAGCTGTTCAAAAGACGTTTTTCTTAAGAGTTAACCTTGGTTTAAAGTTAATTAGTTTTCAAACTGAAACACAACGCGACGTGTGCATTGCAACGTCTCAGGACCTCGAGTTGTGCGCGCGCAAGTAAACAGAAATCTCGTCGAGATCGCGTTGTTTTTGCTAAATCTATCTAATACCCATCACGATAAACACCAGAAAAGCGAATTTAAGGGTAATTAACTGTAAACTCCAAATTAGTAAACATGTGTTCTACCGTTTGCTTTACACTTAATTGTAACGTCTGAACTCTTACAAAACTGTAAGCTTAGGAGTATTAGGAAGGTAGCAATAGGGAGATTTAGCACCAACGTGAAATGTGATCACGTCAGAAGGATTTTCCCGCGTCTATACCGTTTCACGTTTGTCGTACGTACACCAAGGTAAGGGTTTTCGGCGTTTGATATTTACGTGAGATTTTTTGATCTTTTTTCGAGCATAAAGAAAATAAATGTTAATGTTCATGAAGAAACAACACAAAAAATTTTTTAGATAGCCCAATTGGCAATTTTCATCAACGGGAATCAAATAATCGTTAATTGTGACATACAAACAGTAAGAAATCTTGTCTTTGCTAATATTTACTTTCAGAAAAAGATTTTATTTGCTTTTTATTTACTTGACACTAGTTTCCAGCCTAATTCGAGTCGCTAGCATGTTTTTGCTTGAAGCTCACGTCAACGTGAAGCTAAAACCAAGAAAACAAGACAAAAATACGGCAAACGTCAGACGCCAAATTGACGTTTGCCGTCTCACGAATACGCTGTGCTAAGTCTCACTATTGTTAAAAATATACCGTCTACTTTGAATGTGTTTTGTACTTAATTTCTCCAAGGTCCTGACAAAATCTGAAAGCTCCATTGCAAAGTTTGGATGCGGTTTCATAATCAACCTGGTGTCGAAAGACCTGCAACCAGTTGAGAATGCAGTCACTTTTGTTCCATTCCTTGTTCTTGGACCGTTGGAAACTCTTGCGGTGTCCATTTTGTTGTGGGTTTTAGTTGGAAAAGAGACATTAACTGCCCTTGGATACGTGTTCATAATTGTAGTGTTTCAGTTCATTATGGGGAATGTAAGTAAAAGTGCCAGTGTATTATGAGAAACGCATAAGTACAACAGTTTCTTTATGGGGATATTTTTACCATCAGGACTTGTGGTACCCTTTGCATAGAATGCAATTAATTAAAGAAAAATTTCAGTTTGTATGGGAAATGTAGGTAAAACAATACTTTTATGGGGATTTTTTACTTTCCAGAATTGCATTGTAAGCTATATAAAAGCTAAAATTCGATTCCGTGACAATGCTTTGTTCTAACTGTTTGCTGATGTCACAGTCTCAACCATTTAGCAGGGATCTCAAAAAATAACAACACAATTGATCGAATGATGCTTAGTGTAAATCTGGTGTTGTAGTCCACCAGCTGTGATGAGAGAGCATCTGTGACTTGCAAAAGCTCACATTTTGTATATTAAAAATGCGTTGCATAAATACTTGCTGCATTTTTATAAAATATAATGAAAAAAAGTATTCATTGCTGTTATTACCATCACTTTTATTACTATTATATCTATTAGTCTTTTATTATTGAAAATGATTTTCCTAATTAGGGATTTCACTATAACACTATGGAAAATATCCGGCCGATAACGGGTTGTGTCCGACTGAGTACGTATAAGAAGTTGATGTACGTCAAACTAACTCAGGCCCTGACAATTCCGACCTAAAAAATAATAAAACTTCTAAAGTTTAATTAAGAACAGAACAGCGTTAAATAGTACCACGTGCTAAAAACTGAACTTTGTTCTAGGTTATACGCAAGCTGCGACACAAAACAACCGAATTTACAGATCAAAGACTTCGCTTAGTTTCTGATGTAATATCCGGTATCCGAGTGATCAAAATAAACACGTGGGAATGGATCTTCAGGGACCGTGTACAAGATGTCCGCAGGTATGCCGTATCAAAAGAAGGGACGATTAAATGTTACTATTGAAAACAAGGCAACAAGTACTACTATTAATGCTCAATTGCAGATATAAACTAAGTTTGGCACTGCAGCAGTTCACAGTGTCATTTTTGGGTTATACTTATCTGGGTCATCGCATTGCCAAAGAGCCCTAAATCACTGTTTACAGTGCCGTTTCTAACCTGACTAACCACAGTTGAATCAAAATGCCTATAGGTAGCGCATATGCTGAAATTCACGTACTGGTTAGAGATATAGTATTTTTGACAATTTCCAAAGGAAAAGGTTGGCTTTGTTTTTATGTAGAAGACAGCGTAGAAGACACAGAAGTTTAAACCAATAAAAAAAAAAGATAAAGCTTACATTAACCAGTCATAAACCTTGTTTAACTATATGTCCTCTAGTTACTCGTACACGAAGAAAGACCCGAAAAATGTGATCTAGTTTATTTATGATGGATGTCCCGGGGTAAGGTTTTTGAATAAAAATTATTATCTAAGGCAAAATATCTAGCTCCCCCTCGCTTCTCCACTAGAGTTAATAGTAACGAAATGATATCTAATTTCAGAAAAGAGATAACAACTATTCGACTGAAAAGCGCCATTTTAGCGGCTGTCCACATGCTCGAATGTTCTTACTCCGTAGTTGCAGTGTTTATTGCTCTCTCCACTCTGGTGTGGACCGGTCACAACATCACAGCTCGCACTGTTTTCACCACGTACCTTCTAATATACGTGCTTCAGAAAAGCAACATTGAATTGTTCCTCATGGGGATTCATTACGGAGGACAGTGTCTTGTGACATCAAGAAGACTCAATAAGTTTCTGCTTGAAGACGATGAAAATATTCTTTCTGGTGAGAGTTGCAAATCCAAGGAAGGGCATATTGGTAAAGCGGAAGATCAGGTCTCTTGCACTACAAAACAAAAGCCGTTCTTGTCGTTAAATGAAGCTACTTATTACCCAACCGACAAACCTGACATTCCACTTCTAGATAAAGTTTCATTTTCTGCGAGCGGGAATGAGCTTGTAGTGTTAACAGGACCGACAGGTTCAGGAAAATCCTCTCTACTTTACGCTGTCACGAAGGAACTGCAAATAACCAGAGGTACTATTTCTCGTAACGGTACAATTGCTCATGTAACACAATCGCCTTGGATGTTTTCCGGTACTATACGAGAGAATATTCTTTTTGGAAAGCCCTTTAAGGAGAAAAAATACCATGACGTAATCAAAGCATGCGCATTAAAGCAAGACTTTGAAGCACTACAAAATGGGGACCACACCCAGATTGGCGAGCGAGGAATAAGTTTGAGTGGCGGTCAGAGGGCGAGAGTCAACCTCGCACGTGCGATATACTGTGGTGCTGATATCTTCTTGTTAGACGATCCATTATGTAACCTCGACTCGAAGGTTGGAGAGCAAATCTTCCAGATGTGCATCTGCGGAACCCTGAAAGACCAGTTACGAGTCCTTGTAACACACCATCCACCATTTCTAGAGAGGGCTGGTTGTGTTATAGTCTTACAAAATGGACGAGTGGATGCAATCGGGAAGTACAGCGAGCTCCTTCTTTCAAATAATTACCTTCGAAAACATCCCGCGGAGAAGAATAAAACAAAAGCAGAAAGTACAATAAAATATCTTCCTCTTGGGTCACCAGGTACGTTGTTTGTTTCTTAACCCATTCAGTCCATGTTGTGTTGGTAAATTCTCTCAACCAGAACCCATACTTTCCATGAAACAATATTGGGAGAATTTGACTTTTCATCTTCAGTAGTTCGGTAAGTTTGACCAATTCTCATTTTTTCCAGTACCAAATGTCTACCTTTGTAAGTGATATATGAGGTTTTCTAATTCTTTTATAGTGTTTTCGTTTGCAAGTAAAAGCATATTAACCAACCACTTTTCCCCAATTATACGTTTTACGTTATTAACGGTATATGTCAGGTTCTTGCAAATATTTCTATAAATTGTTCTACAGTTTTGTGCAAAACTTGCATTCTGTTCACTCTGTTAGCACGATTTTGGCTAAAACTTCCCCATACTTTGCCAATCATAATCACTCTTCATGTATATTATTTACTGGTGACAGATCAATCCTGAACAAAATGAATGAGAGCATTCTTTGAGCTTGTGAAAGTTCCTTCTGCCGCGTTAAATGCAACTTGCTCACGACAGCGTATCGTGTGACCAATTCTAACCGTTTTATGCTTTGTGCTCTTAGAACAACATTTGAATTGTAAATTACACTATGGATAATAGTCTGTTTTTAAAAGGTATAGATCTATGTAGAGAGAAAAAGGGAGTCAGAATATTGATACTCTCTGGTCAAACCAGCCAAGTAACTTAACAGCATCATAAAAGACACGTAACCCTAGCGTCTCTTCATCAAGATCTGTTTTCTTACATCGCTCATTTCAATGGATTGGTGTATCTTTCGTAGTTATACTTTATCAACAAACTATTTTTCAGACTTGTCAAAATCGAAGATTTGTGTGGAAGCTGCAGAAGGACTGGCAACAGAAAAGGAAGACAGGAATATTGGGAAAGTTTCCTTTAAAACGTACTGGCTGTTTTTCCGTGCTGGAGCCTCTCTGATAACATTGCTATTGATAGGGATGCTGTCACTTCTGCCGGAAGGTAACCTCCCTATACCGTGACTACATAAACAGTAACTTTTCTGAGGCCATTTTTAACTATATTTTATCACTGTATAGAGGTATAGGAGGAACCTAAAAAAACTTTTATGCTTATTAAGATATTATGATAGGAGTTCCTTATTACAATTTTCATGCAAAAATAAATAACGAGAGACTCATATTGAGATATTATAACTAAAATATAAATTCCATTTTTTGGTAAAATTTGTGTTATTGTGGCTAACTGATAGTGCTAACACACGAAGAAAGAAAAAAAAATTGGTTGGTAGGAAGTTACAGAGCAAAAAAATCTATGTTCAATAAAGTGAGTAATAAGTTTGGTTGGTACACTGTTAAACTTTGATCAAATTTTTCAATGTTTTGACACTTTTTGCTGATTGAATACCATTTACATGCTAACTTTTTCTTCACGCATCTTCTTGTGCCTTAATTTCTAATATAGTGTCCCAAAAATGTATTGTATACTAAACTCTTTGATCAGTTCAGCATTATTTATGAACCATGCAAGGGCATCGATCAACGGTTCTTCGTACGTAGGTTTGTCCCTTACTTACCAAGATAACAAGCTCTGGTGGCGATCTTTATCATTTGCGTTTAGTAAATCCTTCTAGGCACTTGATGTACAATTCGTGTGTTACTGCTGTTGTAGATCTCTCGTGTTTTCTTGAGGTTTTGTTTACTAATTGCTACCTTCAAAATACCCCTTTTTTTCTTTTACCAGCAACATCTATTGCTACCAACATATGGCTGGCACACTGGAGTATGATACCAAGATCTCAAGAGCACCAAATTTTTTACTATTACACTTATACTGGACTAATGGTGTCAAACATGGTGCTTTCCGGTTTAAGGGCGTTTTTGCTGTTTCTTTTCATTCTCAGATCATCTCAAAGGTAAAAAAATTGCTCATGTCAAAATGACGAAGTTCAACTCGATATAAAAACGTCAGTGTAATAAGCCCTTTTTAAGGAACATTTTAAAAATATGCATGTTAAATAATATTTTACCTCTTTACTGTCTGGAATCACTCATATTGCGTATTCTACTGATTTCCCTGAGTCCCTAAGGACCAATTGACTTCGTCATTCCATTCCTTTTTTACTTGTTGATTTGCGTGAAGCTAAGAAAGAGTAAAAATATGAAAAGCTACGAACTGTTTTTGATGGCTTGCGCTATTTAAAAACAGATATATATAAAACTACTGACTGACGTCATGTCAGGTAAGTCCAATTTTTACAAAGAATTACTCGTGTATTCTGCTACGTGTTAATTTGTCAAGTGATGCATGCTTGAAACGGTTCAAAATATATTTTTCCAGCCGAGGATCGGTTCCCATTGCAAAGTAGTGTAACCAAGTTCCCCACGAGAAACTAACTTTGATTGTACAAATCAAAGCAGATAATGGTATTTTTACAAAGAGAAAAAACAAACTCTTTTTGATTAACGAGTTTTCCAATATTCTTGGTTTTCACCTGTCACGTGACGTGAAAAATGCCCCTAGATATCACTGCAAATGACAAACAAAATTTAGAGTCGTAAAGAGAATACAAAATTAATTATGTACTGTAAGTATACATTTGAAGTCGATACTACCAACTGATTGCCGCCAATTTAACAAATTTCGCAAAAGCCCTCAATTACAAAACATATTCGCCAAAATGTCATTAATTCGACTAAGTATTCATTTATTTACCATATTGGTTGATATCAGAAGGCGGTAAGAGCAAAATTGCCCAAAATATTGCACTAGTTTGACTCCTCAAGTACATGACTTGCCGTTGCGTATCTCAGATCGCTTCATCGATATCTCAACAATGTAAATTAAATCGATGAAAATTGACGTGAAGACTAGTCAAAGGGAGCCTGAAACGATACTCAACAACACATCTTCATAGAGTTCACAGTTTCAATGTTAGCATTTTGGTGACGTCACATGAACACCAAGAATAGGTGGAGAGGTGCATAACGCCGAGTTGGCTAAAGAGCATCTCATATCTAACAAGCGCGAATGGAATAATTGTTTTATTGAATTTCTTGAGTTTTCCAAACCTAACGATACTTGAAAATGACAGCTAACTTTTGCTTAGAATCATATTTCAGCTTTGCAACACTACACAGTCAGTTTACGTATATTGTCACTCGGTATATGAGCTGATAGCCGAGGTGTTTCAGAACGCTAAAAACGAAAAACTGAATAAAAGAAAAGTTCAAAATTGAATAAAAGAAAATAATTTTGAAGACCATGTAAATTAAAACATGAATTTAATATGAGGAAGAACGTAACATCAGTAATTACACTGAGAATTGACTGGTTCAGTGATTGGTTAATTGGTGGTTTGATATAGAATGATGATGAATGAACAGTTTAGAAGGAAAAACGATTACTTTTTACTGATATATTGATAAGGATTCAACAACTCAGGCTGAGAAAAATCCACTTTTTTATGATATTTGTTTCTACCGATGTTTTTCAGGTGGCACGATTCGATGTTAGTAGCTTTACTGAAAGCTCCTGTTAGGTTTTTTGATACCAACCCGGCTGGCCGGATATTGAACCGCTTTTCGAAGGACATTGGAATTGTGGACGAGTCACTTCCGGAAGACCTGTACCAGTGTGTCCGCTATGTGTTATACAGTGCTATGGTACTAGTTCTTGTATCAGTTGTAAACTACTGGGTCACATTGGCGAGTGTACCAACAATTGTTGTGGCATTTTATTTGACCAGATACTATCTACGAGCATCGAGGGAGGTCAAACGTTTGGAGGCTATTGCCTCAAGTCCTGTCTACGCACATTTCACAGACACCATTCAGGGCATTGTAAACATTCGTATATACAAACAGCAAAATACTTTTCTGAAGAAGCTCTACAGGTTGGTAGCTGCAGATAATGAGCTCCTTCACTTTATATTTTGTTATTGCGGGGAGGTACTTTTATTCAAACAGGTGTATTTTCTTAGTTCTTAGACTATTGTTTTAAGCTTTCACTTGCTATTGTCAATCCCCAGAACATGGTTTTAAGTAACGAGAATGCTGAAAGAAAAGGCGGAAGAAACTACAAGTTCAGTCCGTTTATAAGCTCCCCATACAAAAAGATGATTATAAACTCATATTTATTTACAAGTTGTCTTTTCTACAAATTTTTGTTGACTCTGACGTGTACATGTGATTTGTTCAAACTTTTGGTGCGACAGCTTGTTAAATGGGTTAGCGGAATGAATAACTCTCCTAACAAAAAATAGCCGTTTTAATCCTATTCAGACTGGGAGGGGGGGGGGGGAGAGTTCGTGCCACTCCAAGTTTGAAACTCTGTTACTTTTACATAATTCTATAAAACACCAACAAATTTTCGGATTTTTCCTACTTTATTTGGCATATATTGGCATTAGTAACTTAGAGTCAAATATTGGTGAGTTGCCATGGTTACATGATTTTGATTGACAGTTTTTCAATTTTTCTGGGGTATTTTCGTAGTTTTTCCCTATTGGTGTGTAAACAGCATCTATGATCAAATATGTTTCTAGTGACGTCAAAAATGATGTCAATCGAAAAAGTGACGTCATCACTGTCATTTTTTCATCCAAATTGTTTTTCAATTATGTTGTTTTGAGGCCGATTTGTGCAGTGCTTATAAGATTTTATTAGAAAGAAAACGGAAACTTGACTCAGCTACAATAGTATCATGTTGTTTTAAGGCCGCTGACAACATTTTCTTATGTTTTCGTTTTGGACCAAATAGTTAAAAAAGAAAAACACCATTGACTCAGCTGACTTATTATTGTTGTAGTTTCTTGTTTAGTGTTAACATATATTAAAAATCAGTCATAATGACGTCATACAAAGACAATAAATACGTCAATTGAAGTAGCTAGACAAGTTCTATCTAACCTCCGAGTTTCATTCATAATAATAACATATATGGATACAGAGCTACTAAGAGGGCTTCAAAAGCACCCCCTCCCTCCCCAGTCAAAGCCCAGTCTGAATAGGATTAAGGACAATCATGGCTTGGGAAACGCTTCAAAGCTAACTCAAACGTCCAATGTGCAATTTAAATTTAGACAACACGATTTGACAAATTAAAAGAATGGGGCCGGGCAATTAAGTATTCACGCTAGATTACCTTTCCATAAACTAGTACAGGTATTCTTTGTTAAGATTAGATAAATTTTTCAATTATTAAAAAGCTATATATGCGTTCTTGTAACTGAGTTCTATTGAAACCATTTTCCACACTAACCAGAAACATTTTCCAAGCTAACTTTAAAAGTAGCTAACTCGAAGAACATTACTTTGCTAAACGTTAGGCTGCAAGACGTGTGTAACCAGGCCTGGTTGGTGTTTCAAGGAGGAGAGAAGTGGTTTGTAGTACGAATGGAGTCCCTTGTAGCTGTATTCATCGCCGCAGTGACCTTTGCTGCAGTTATGGCTCACTCAAATGCTGGTAAGCGGATCTCTAACTTTGTTCCCAGGGCTTTTGCCTAGCAGATGAGAGAAGCGACAACAAGGAAATTCCCTGGGAGCGAGGTTCTATTTTACAGTATCTGCGACAACACTTGGGATCGATGCCAACGTTGACTCTGCGTTTGCACAAACCATTCTCATCTTTGATAGTAAAAAAAACAATGCGACTCAAGATTACGCTAAACAGTTTTTCATCTCTAAAAGATTTAGATCATCTTTTGCCTCAACACAAAAACTTGGTAACTTTTCAGGGACTATGAGGAGGTCTATTTATTCAAATTAAAATAAACCAGCAAGTTATCTTAGAATTTTAGAGAAGTAGAAGGGAACTTTTCGGCAGCGCAGTAGCTGAGCGGGTAGCGTGTTCGACTCATGACTTATAATAATCCTAGGGGTTGCGAGTTCGGGCCCTGGTCAGACCAATGAGGGCCGGCCGGCCTATTGGGCCACGTAGGCTCGAGAAAGGATTTAGCTTTTTTAAAAGGGGAACTAAACTAGTGGAGTGTTATGAATATTTAATCTTGTATTTGTGTTGCCGCAGCAAAATATTGATTCACAAGGAAAGTCCTTTGATTAGTTTATTTTTATCTGCCGGTAGAAAATGAATGTTTCAGAAATCATTGTAACAAGCTAGTTTGTTCCAAGAAAGGCCTATTTGTTCATCTCTATCCTTTTTTTTTGCAGCTTTCACCGGATTATCAATCAGCTATGCCATCGAGATATCAGCCATAGTATGGTGGCTAGTGTATGAACTGACGATGGTAGAAAACTGGATGACGTCCGTGGAACGCGTTATGACTTATTCCAACATACAAAGTGAAGCTGGGTATGAAGAGACCAAATATCCTCCTAGTGATTGGCCCACCGAAGGCTCAATACAGTTTAAAGATGTATTTCTGGCCTATCATCAGGGAGCCCAGCAAACCCTTAAAGGGATAAGTGTTCATATCAGTGGGGGAGAGAAAATTGGGTTGGTTGGTCGGACAGGCGCGGGAAAATCTTCAGTGATTGCGGCTATGTTACGAATACCCGACCCAGATGGAGATATTCTTCTTGATGGCATTTCCATAAAGTCAGTCAATCTGCGAGATGCGCGTTCTTGTATATCAGTTATTCCGCAAAATCCATTTCTGTTCTCTGGATCATTGAGAGAAAATCTTGATCCTTTTGATAATCACGACGACAAAGCATTGTGGGACGCCTTAGAAGATGTTCAACTGAAATCTCTGATACAAGGAAGCAGCGACAAGTTGTCGTTAAGGGTGATAGAAAACGGCTCCAACTTTAGTATTGGCGAAAGACAGTTGATCTGCTTAACACGAGCTTTGCTACAAAATAAAAGGATCATTATTGTCGATGAGGCAACCGCAAATGTAGACTTAATTACAGACCAAACAATTCAGAAGACCATCCGAACAAAGTTTCATGATTGCACGGTATTGACAATCGCACATCGGTTGTCAACAATTTTAGACAGCGACCGTGTCATGGTGATGGAGAATGGGAAAATTGTAGAAATTGGCAGTCCTCAAGAGCTACTCCAAAATCAAACAAGCTACTTTTACCAGATTTATCACGCACATAATCAATCACCCACTGTCTAGCGAAAAAATGCCGTAAAGATTACAGATGACGTAACTACTAACTTGAGTTTGCCTCTCAAGCGTTTGAAAGTTTTGTTTTCTTAAGATGTTACCTCAAAAAGATACTACTGACACAGCCTCTAACAATAAAAAAATTGCACTACTGAGTATTCTGAGCAAAATATTGTACCAATTAGACTTGAAATGAAAATGACATGTGAAATCTTAAGAACATGAATTTTCTGCATATATATAAATATACATATATATGTATATATTATATAAATAATTTTAAGAAAAAAAAACAAAGAGACTAGTACACTTTCATCCCGACAAGCCTGTTTCGTGATAGCTCACTCTTCAGGGGATTTAATGTGAAGAATACATATGAATAATACATAAGAGGCTTTCATCAATGTCAAAAGTCCGTGTGAAGGCGTTTATTTGAATATTGTTAGGCGTAAGAGGCTTTCATCAAGGTCAAAAGTCCGTATGGGGGCGTTTATTTGAATATGTTTGGACTTAAGAGGCTTTTATTAAGTTCAAAAGTCCGTTTAGGGGGCGTTTATTTGGATTTTTTGGACTTAAAAGGCTTTCGTCGAGGTCAAAAGTCCGTTTAAGGGGCGTTTATTTGAATTTTTTGGGACTTAAGAGGCTTTCATTAAGATCAAAAGTCCGTTTAGGGGGCGTTTATTTGAATTTTTTGGACGTGAAAGGCTTTCGTCGAGGTTAAAAGTGCGTGTGAGGGCATTTATTTGAATAATTTTGTGCTTAAAGTGTCGAGATCAAAAGTCCGTATGAGGGGCGTTTATTTGAATATTTTTGAACGAAAGAGGCTTTCGTTTAAGTTATAAGTCTGTATGGGGGCGTTCGTTCGATATATTTATTACCATTGCTATTTTGCAGTTTCGCTATTTTGCTGTTTCGCTGTTTCGCTATTTCACTGTTTCGCTGTTTGGGAACACCCCGAAGGTTGAACTTTATCTAGCGACCAGGTATAACAAATATTAACTAGTTAAGAATAAAACAATGTTAATTCAATTACAGCTTTATCAGTTCGATAATGTGCTTGCCAGATCTAGAATTTTCTTCTCTTGATATACACTCCGATGTCGTACGTCAACAATGGTTATTGTTTTTCCATGTTTGAAGTAATGTTACAAGTTCAAAAAGTAATTTTAAAAAACGTTAAATTAAAAGTTTAAAAAACAACCTGGAAGTTTTTTCCTAAACGATGTTGCAGGGGTGGATACAGGGGGTTGATTGAGTGGATTACCACCCCCTTTTTTACACTACCTAAAAAACCAAAAAAAAAAAAAGCATATACCATTTATCAAACTTTTGTCACTGAGCGTCGACAGAACAGGAAAAATATTTGCGCAAGTTTACAGATAATCAACGACTTTATTAGAGCCCGCGAAATATTGCCATTGACGCGCAGAGACTGTGCAAAACGCGGTGGGTTGAGAGGCACTCAACACTCGAAACCGTACTTGGATTGAACAACTTTATTGTCATCACACTGAATGAAATCTGCAAGCCGTCGAATGACGATTACTTCCATCGGAATGATGAGGAATGGAGCTGAGATGCTGGCAAATGGACTACTATACTTAAGACATGCCATGAAGAACTTTGGACATATCTTGAACTTTGTCTGTGCGAAGGAGATGTTAGAGCACACATACGAAAAGTCTTCTCTTCTCTTCAAGGTTGTCTTGTAGATTATATATTTTGGTCTCAAGTAGATTGAAGATGTTGTGATCTTATACAATAGCTTTCGCGATGAAATCCACGTGAATATGCAGCCCCCCCCCCCTTTTTTTTTTTTGAAATCCTGTATCCGCCCTTGTATTGAGACAACTAATTTACAACAGAACTTAAATTTACACAATAACTTTACTAAAAATACTTCCATTAAATGAACCAAACGAGCAATAAAAACGAAAGTAACACTATACCTTACAAATAAACACAAGCAACAGTTTATGAGTACGAAACAAATAACACGGCCATGCATGGCTTTTTTAACGTACCTGCAGTGGGGAATAAATCATGATCTTTAACGTAGCAGTTAGAAAGAAAGGCCTTTAATCATTAGTTTAAACAGTTTTTTTTGTTTTTGATTCAATGTTCATTATTTGCGGCACAAAGCAAAAACAATTTGTCTCCTCAGATTTAATTTACATGTAGATTCTCGGCCATTGTGACGTCAAACAGCGCGCGGTTAAAAAAGTCTGTTGCCGTTCGTGATTGGTTGTTTTCGAAAGATTGGAGCACGCGTTGGCTTTTTCATCCAACGAGACTTGTGATTGGGAGTATGTAAAGGATTGATTCAAAGCGTATGACTGAATTTTAAAATAGAAGTCGCGCGCGTCTGAAAGCATTTCAGAACAGTATTACAAGCTAGACAAATCTTATTATAATTTAGTTTTTCCGAAATAATTGATCATGAACAGGTGTATTTTGAAGGGGCTTAACTGTCATGGGATTTGGGAAAAAAATGAGGAAAAGCCAATTGCAGTCTAAAATACAATCCATAACGAGTATCAGAACCCTGGCTCTACTTCACTATGGAGTTTCTAGCATATTAAAACGAAACTGCGACCCCACAACACCAACAACTTTTTGCTCAAAAAACGAATTACAACCAGAATTGTTAAATAACTCCGGCAGATCTTTTTCTTTTTCTTTTTTTAGCCCAATCAAGTTGGAAATTTAAGCAGTAGAGTTCTGAACTCTCATTGGCTGTTTTTGTTTTAATGCTTGTTTGTGAATGGCTGAAGAAATAGGCAACTATTTGGAGAGTCAAAATGGCGCGCTTTTGGAATTAATCAAATTGATCTCCGAACCAATCAGGTTACTCAGATCTATCGACTTGTTGAGGATAACAAAATGGAAAACAATAAATGAATTAACCTGATTGCTCTGAGTCTATTGATAGAAATTTCAAATTTGATCTAATAACATGTAAAATAAACAATTGTCGTTAAATTAAAATTGATATAAGCGCAAGTCTTTCATATTCATCTGTTCTTAGAAGCATCGGCAATTTGGCAGTAGAAAGTTCGGTTCAGTTGGGCTCTAGCTAACAACAGATATAGTTTTGCGCGTTTAGCCTAAAAACAACGAAACTTGAAAACGTAAAGAAAAATGTTCGTGACAAAAAGAAAATCTATGATAAAAGTAATCCACGACTGTTCTCCTGCCAAATTTTGTCGGTGTCATAATATAAGTAACATAAAAAAACACTAGAACTTATAGTTTTATTCCCTAATTTAGGTCAATCTTCTCAGTTTAAACAAACATTTGAGCACAAAGCAGCTCCTTTCAATCCAATCATTGAGGTTCGTGCTATTTTAGTACGCAGTCTATAAGAATAGCTCTCATAAAAAATCAACGAAATTCAAACACTGAATGGCGATAAATTTGATCTTGTTTCGGTTTTGGGTTTAACCCTACCCTATCGATAGAATTAACATTCAAATTGAATTTTTTGTGTCTAAGTAGGTAAGCGACTATGTATGTCCTCTGTGTTCTTTGGCGTTCTGGTGTTAGTGTAACAGACCTCACCACTGTTTAATATACACTCATCAGGTCTCTCCATGAATTACTACGAATGTTTTGTATGGCATTGTTCCCTTCCCAAAAGTCTTAGTGATACGTTTGAAATTTAACTGCACATCAACTAGAAACGCTGAATTTCTCTTGACTTCATTTTTTACGCCGGTAAGTTGGAAAATTTCTGCTACTTCGAGCCGAGCCGTTCTACAAAACAACCGTCCTACTTCCCTGCGTTGTTCGATTCTACCTGTGAGTTACCTTCCCTTCAGCTTGTACTGAAGTTTCAAACGTAGTTTTAGACTACTAAGGGAAAAGGCCAAAACTTACAATGGTACTTCCTAGGAACCCAACTTAGGGGGTGGGACATAATGTGCCGCCACCCACCACCTTTTTGTCAAAAAGGCTGAATTCCAGGAGCAAATATCATGTTCAATAAAATAGATATTGATAAAGTGCTTGCACCAACGCCTTCCTTGTGGAGAGAGGAGTCCATAATACAATACCCCTAAATCAGGTTTTGAGAAATTGAGCTCTGGAAAAGTGGTGGGGGGTGGGATTGGGGGTCCGTGCCGCCACCCACCACCTCCCACGACAAGATTGGGTTCCTTAAAAGCACCATTGTTTTGACTTCTTCCCTAAAGCCGTATAGTTTCAGTTTTTATCAAAGCACAGTACCTTTAGTTTCGTTCATTTATTAAATTATTCAAACACTTGTAAATCAGTACATTTTAAAATTCAACTGTTAACATGGCTGATGATTTTTAATTATCATTAATATTATTACTGTTATTATTTTTTACTATTTGTACTATTATACTATCACTATTACTATAGCTA
Organism: Hydrozoanthus sils; assembly: GCA_027575215.2. Taxonomy (NCBI): domain Eukaryota; kingdom Metazoa; phylum Cnidaria; class Anthozoa; order Zoantharia; family Hydrozoanthidae; genus Hydrozoanthus; species Hydrozoanthus sils. Next base: position 25,319 of record JAOBRD020988620.1, read on the forward strand.
AGGTAAATTGTAGTTTTCGGGATTTTTTTTCTTTGTTCCTAGTTAACAACAGAAAAAATAAGATTTAGTAAAGAAAAGCACACTTTAATTGCGTTTAGATTAACACAAACGAATGCTTGATTGTCAGTTATGCCTGGTTGATGGGTTCTTATCAAACCGACTTTTCATATTTTTCAACTCGAGATTTTAAACTTGAATAATCAATTACGAGGTGTTGATAAAATAAATTTTATGATAAGAATACAGAATTGATTATTTGGTCACCCACATTAACCACAAATGACGAGTATAGTTATTGGCGCTGGCAAAGGCTACGTCACTGTTAAGAGCTGACGCTGGTATAATAGTGACTGCATGACTTAAATATTGGCAGTGGAACCCCGCAAGTAAACACCACGATATTGCAAACGGTAAGAAATATTTTAAACTGTTTTGAAAACAGCTGAAATGCTTTACGTGGGAGTTTGAGGGCCCCCGATCGGTCCTTTGCGCGAACTCCCAAGCATGCGAGCATTCCAATCAGTTTTATTTCAAACTGAGCCGAGCATTCGAGCACATTATAAATACAATGCGGGCACACATCAAAACTTTGCGCGAGCATTCGAGTATTGCCTTTAAATTGCAAACGCATTCGATTTTGTGGGGACCGTTCGGAGGCCCTAGTAATTGTTAGTTGTTTTATATATGAAGAGGAAGAAGTCAAGAAAAGTAGATCGAGTCACGAGACAGTTGTCGGTTATTTACGTTAAACTAAGTATAGCAAGTATTGCGCATCAAGAGAAGAATTGTTTACGTTAACAGTGCCTTTATTTTTTCTCAAAACGTTAAAACACAACTTTACCCTTCAAACTTGGAATCAGCTTAGCATGCGTGCACTCACTAGGCGGTTTTCTGCTCTCTTCATTGCTATTATTGTATAGATCAAAGAAACAAAGTAGGCTGTGTGAAGACCAACAATGCCTACGAAATTTACAAATGGTACGGAAATAAGCGATAAAGCTTAAGTTGTCTAGATTTTGTAATAAAAGAGAAAATTATCTTATATAGTGTGCTCCGTTACAAGCTTCAGTATATGGTTTCCTGAACAGACTGTAGATTTGTATCTAACGCACACAAATGTTATGCTCTTCGCGTCTAACCATTTTAGTTTTTCAGATAAGGCAGCGAGGCCTCAAATCATGTACAGTTTTGGTAAAACGCGACAAACTCGAGCTCTTGGTTTATTTTCATACAAACTAACTGCTTCTGGACAGGATAGTTTTGCACATGTTTAAAAACTGAAATATAATTAAAAACTATTTCGAAAAATCAAGACACCGCCAACTGGGTAGACTAAATGTAAATATAACTTAATTGTTTTTACAAAGAAAGTTAGCTTTTCTTTGCAAATTGAAATTATAGTGCCGGAGTTCGAAAGTTTTTGACAAAAATATTCTAAATGGAGCCAATCTTTGGTGAAGCTAAGCTGGAAGAAAAAGTCATTCGCATTAGTTCGACGGACCACCAACAAAAATTTTTAATTCATTTTTTTTCATTTAGTGTCTGATTGGAAACATTCACTATAACTATAATTAACGACTGTTCCTTAGCATAATACTTTTCCATTAGCTATGTTAAACCCTTTGATACCTAATGAAAGGCTATAACGAGAGGGCCATGAGACAACAAAGAAAAATGTTCGAACATTGAATTGTTCTTAGTTAACTGTCTTAACATTTTCACCTTCTCTTTTAATGGCAGTAAGTTTGTTAGAAGACATTTCGGCTTTTGAAACATTAACGCCTAGTAAACTTGGCGTAGTTTTTAAGCAGATCTGTCACCTAGAAACTGTGATAAGAAAACTTGCACGAATTTCCTTAAGACAACCGTAATACTGTTTCCTAAGAACTTATGTAGTTGGCAGATGAATGAAAATTTCGCTTTTGTGTAAATATTTTTGTAACTTCTTCAATAATATTCATGCTGCACTCTTCTAGAGAAACGAAGTTTCATGTTCCATTTTCGAACTTATGAATGAAATATTCAGTATGTGTAACAAGTTCTATGCAATTTACGTCTACTTGGACTCACTAAGCCAACATCAATGCTTCCCCTTGATAGGAAAATTATGTACTTACTCGTTTTCCGCCTCAGAATTTATATGTTATTTGATTCCTTTTAGAGGAATTAGGAAATTTATTTTTGATATTCACATATTCATACATGAATACGTGTATAATATAAGTAGGCAAATGACAGGAAAGAGGTTTTGTGAAACTAACAAGAACGGAATGTTGCAAAAATCGAGTCGAACTATTTCAAGCATGCCCTGAGCGCCTCCGTCAATTGACTAAATCAGTTAAAGGGTGAATAAGAATTAAGTATCTAGTTTTGAAAAAACCCCGTCCACTGTGAATACGGCCAAAATCTCGAGTCGTTTTTTTCAGTGAGGATATCTGGGCTTACGGCATTTCGTGTAGGCACCATTTTCGCTCGATTCCACCTCTCTAGTCTATAATTTCAACCGAATTTGAAGTGCTATCCTATTATGTGTTTGGTCAGTAAAGAAAAATGAAACAAGCATAGAAATATAGCGGCAAAAATCTCTCGCAGACCTTGAAGCAAAGCCGCTGCCCTTAATTGAGCCAGTTTCGCTATCCAATAGGATAGAAAAGCGGGCTCACAGATCAGCGGATGTTCGAATTAAATCAATCAAATTACTTTGCTCTCACAGTTGAAACTAAATGTTTGATATACAGATTCCTCTGGTGCCGGCAACGCTTTTCTTGGACTTTCACTCGGAGGGTCTGAATGGGGTTTAATAATCGATTACTGACAATGGCCTAGAATTTTAAAGTTAACTACTACATGAGATGCGAGAAGATTTTTACTGATTACTTTAGTGATTACTGAGAATCAGGTTAGTTTAATTCAGTAGAATCTCCCTTTTTAAAATAAATAGAGCGAATTATTTGTACAGTACATGAAAAGGTTGAGCTTATTCATAATAATTATAACGCACTTCATCTTAGAAAAATTAACGACCACTTTTTTACAGTTTTTCGATCACTACTAAGTTTTTAATTACAGTCAACTCTTGAAAGTCTTAATTAAATCCTATATTAGCAAACTCGAATTACCAAACTTTTCGCAGGTTAGTACGTAAACGGATTTCAGAATCTCCTGAACGTTAAGTCTTATGGAGATTGTAAACGTTGCACACACAACAACATTCTATCGACTATACTGAGCTTTTGCCAAACTGTAGGGGACCCTTTTCATGTTAACGCCCTAGACACATAGATATCTTTTTTCCCTATTTTTATTTGTAAACCAATTAGACACCAAATATGCCTTTGTAATTCCGATTTTTTTATGGCAGACGGCATATTGTCTGACGCATATATCGTCAATTCGTTAT
>JAOBRD020988621.1:0-11943 GCA_027575215.2 Hydrozoanthus sils
CTGGTTGTAATTACACTGCATTAGGGACAAGTCGTTTATTAGAGGGGGGAGGGCGGATGGGCTGGTGCAAATGGGGAGGGGGCCATGCAATTTTGTTCAACCCAAAGTGAGGGGCTGCATCAAAATATGCAAAGATTTCTGGGGGGTCATGCAGTTTCGTTCATTCCAATGAAATTTTGTTCTAGTGTCACTATGAAATAGTTAACTATTTTTATTAACTGATAGTATAAACTGCTCAAGTCTAGAGCAGTCCCATTTTTGCGTATTTTTTGTCGGCAGGGGGGCACTTCCCCCCCCCCCAATAATTTAATAATTTTCTGACTAAAAAAGCAACATTCAAATAGGAACTGATTCAGATATTAGGGTCTCCCCCCTTTTAGTGGAACAAATACCTTTTATGATGGGCATATATCAGCAAAATGTAGTAACATAGTTTTTATAATCACTTATTAAAAAGGCAATAACTGAAATACGTTTTTATTTGTTCTAAGAAATAAATAAAAACACTGATCAGTGATGATGTTGTTTTTTTTCAATTGAGATCGAGAAACTGGTTCTACTTATAAAGCTGTTCGTAATGTCTAGTTCACTCGTAATGTCTAGCTCATTTGCTAGTTTGAAAATTCCATGTACCCTAAAAGTATACTTTTTCAGATAGTCGTAATAGACTAATGAAAATCTCCATGTAAGGCTTTAAAAGCTGCTGGTATTTTGCATGCCTTAAATGAAACAACCTTTGCGAAATGCGTGTAGAGTGTCATACAGGGCTGGGTGGGCTTTAGCCTCACCAATGGTTTTGCTGAAGAAAACAAAAATTGACGATGAAAAATCGACAAAAATTTGCTTGGACTGATAAAAATATCGCATTTTCGACAATCTCAGAAGTTCGCAACCTCAAAATTTTCTTGGGAAACATGTCCCTGGACCCCCCTAGAAAGCTCACGCCTTCAGCACTTGTTGCAGGTTGCACTATACACGAGCTATATATGTTCTGTGGTCACTGATTGTGGCAAAGGATGGAGCTTATCTTGAAGTTTGCAGCCCCTCTTTCCCAAGATTTCCGAATCAGCACCAGGATTTAATGAATTATTGTACTCAATATAACACAGAATTCATCGAACTTGATAACTGACTGTCTGTTCATCTTTTCAAACTTCACAAATTTCTACTGTGGGTGCCCCCCTCTCCCCCAATATTTTTTTTGCTTCCGCCGCCAATGAAACTACATTTTCAATTAATCTTAACACTAAGATGTATAAAGGAAAACTAGTCTTAAGACACCAACATAACTTAACCTATCATATATGGCTGTATAAAGCTAAGGTTAAAGCCTTAGATTATGAACAGTACATGCTCATTCAACAACATTGAGGATATTCAGACTACAGTAACTACTATACCATCTGGAAGGAAGGCAACTTGATATTTGCTCTAAAGAGTGAGGTAAGAGATTGCAGTCATATTGTTTTGAGTTTGGGGTGGGTCATGTTATTTTATGTTCTGACTCTTCAAGGGCCAAATTATTTTGTGCATTTGAAAGAGCAGGGCCAAATGAAAATATGAACCAGCCCATCCCCCCTACCCCCCCCCCCCCCTTCTAATAAATGACCGGTCCCTTAATATCATAAATTATTAATAATACACCTATCACTACTTAATATGTAAAAGTTTACATTTGATGAATTGGTCGATAAAGAGGATTATAAAATTGAAGTTGGGCAAATCATTGTATGGATAATCAAAAACACACTGTACTCAAATTATGTACCTGGTGTCTGACCACTGTGATAGACAGCTTCCATGGAAGGAGTGGTTACAAAGGATGGTTAGGACTCCCTCTACCGATTCATCCTGTAAATTTGGTACTTCAGTACAACATCAAGACCTCTTTGGTCAAGGCTAATTGTATACGATGAAAGTGCAAAATATTATATTTTTTTTAAAGAGTACCATAATTTCTCTATGAAGGCCCCCAGAACATTTGCAAGCACTTTAGAGGGGGGCTTTTTACAGAGAGAAGCTTAATAAATTCAACATGTCATTGAAGTGACTCTCAATCGTCCGCACACATGAAAGGAACAATAATCATCTGTTTTTATGATAGCTGTCAATGTGTTTCAATACTAAACAAAACTATCTTGAAAAAGAACCAACTAAGCTATCTTGTAATAAGATCGACTAATAGTTTATAAACAAATGTTCAAGTCTTTGAAGAAATGGCCTACCAAACTTTAAAATTCACTTTAACTTCCAAAGCTAAAATATTTCCTTCTACAGTACACCCTAGACTTATGCATTTCTTTTTGAGAGAAGGGGGGGGGGGGACTTAATGAATTTCTGTCTTCCAAAGGAAGGAGGCTTACTAGAGAGGGGGGGCTTAATAGAGAGATTATGTTAATCCATTTCTTGAATACTAACTGATAATTTCAATGAAAACCTCCTAAAGTAAAGTGGTGCATTTATAGAGTGCCTTTTCATATGGATATGTTCAAGGCACTTTACAATGATCAGTTTACCACCAGTGGACTGTTAGTAAACATAGGCACAATAGACAGCCACTTCAAAGTGGTCCATGTATGCTGGTACTCGTTTTACCAACTCCGGAAGGACGGAAAGCTGAGTGGCCTTTAGCGGGAAAGAAAGACACCCAAATATTCAACCCTCGACCAGGCTGGATTGCGAGGCAGCGATCTTACCACTGTGCCAAACCCTTCTGCAATCGATACTCCAGAAAACCCTGGTATCATTTTATTAAAGGGAGTTACCAGCATCTCATTCAACATGTGTTGTGAAAGCTACAAAACAGAAACAACCATCACTTGCTCGGAGTGGGATGACTGGGCTCAAAATCAACTATTTTTTCAATTTGCCAGCTGGCAACAAGAAGTAAATATTTAGAAGATTGAGCGCAAGATTTAGTAACAATATATGTCTTCAACGTGTGATTCGCATTACATTTGTAGCTGTGTAGACAAGAATAATTGCATTTATTTTCAGATTTGTTTGCCCTAGAAAGAAGATAAATTTCAGAAACAATAACTCTTGAATAATCAGTCACTAAGGTTCCACACAATCCTGTAGTAACCAGCTGGCTACAAGTTCTAAATATCTAGTAGCAAACATTCATTTTTTTTGTAGCATTGGCCTCCTACTGTACAGGCGGCAAGTTCGAGCCCTGGTGACTCATGAGAAGCTAAATGATGATGAACACCTTGCCAAATAAAGTAGAAATGAGCTGGCCCCTCAAAAAAATATGCTAAAGTTAATGAATCTTATCTTAAACTGAAAGCAATTTTTCACCAGGGATGAAGATATAAGAACATTTCTTTGATAAACTAAGATAGTGTTTAAACGTTGTGATCTGGGCTTGGTTCCTCAAAACCCCGATTAACTTAACCCAGGACCAAGACAAAGTTCAAACAATTTCTTCATAAGTAAAGCTTTGTTATTCTTACAGAATACCGATCAGCTTTACCAATAAAACAAACAGGTCAATCCCAAATTTCAAGCCCCAAATCAAGCTCAAGAAGCTAGGAAACAGGAACAAGGAATAAAAAAATTAACCCTGGGTTAACACTAAACGAGCTTTGAGGAACCAGGCCCTGTACTATAAGTATATGCCATATAGACCACTCTTAAAATGGCTGCCAAACCTCATTAAGACTGGGAACAAATTTATGTCAGTGAGCCCTATTTTGGTAAATAAAGTCTACAATAATCTGCTCGATTTTTATGTCAGTCATTCATCCCACTTTTAGAGATGCTGGATGAGGTGAAGGCCTTTGACACACAAGGTCGTGCGTGAGACCTTTATGACCTCGCTTAAGGTTACGGTACAGTTTGAATAAGTAAAAGATGTTTTTTAGCTTTTGCGGGAAAACTATTGGCATTGAGGAGACCAGGCAAAAAATTGTTTTGATAGCATGAATAGTTCATGAAATAATTATGTAAAGTCAAAACTCAATGGTGTGCAAGCCGTTTTTTTCAAATGCGTTTTTCTTGAAACACAATTTGCACCAAACAAAGCTTAAAAAGGTTCTAACTCAAACAGGTTTTCTTCTATTACTGCCAAATTTGGCACAGCGGTATATATTTTGTCAGGAAGTTTTTCGAAACTCAACTTAGAATTTTTTATCGGATGATTTGTCAGAAAAACTTCCTCGTAAGTAACAAGTTTCAAGAATCAGCTATAAAATGTAAATGACAAAACGTAACAAAAATCATTGACATTATTTTGGCAATTAAGCTGTGAAGAGGAAAAAATGATAACAAAGGAATGTTTAGTTCACAATCGAATGGACTTCAAACTTAGCAAATGAAAAATTTTGGTCATAAATGAAACCCTCAATGTTGCTGATAAAGAAAAATACGAAGATATGATTTAAAGCATCTTAGAAAGAATTTTATTAGCTTTCTGGTGATATATAGGTTTAGGGGTATCCAATGCATAGTAAAAGATTTTCGGACTGATAAGTGAAAACATCTCTAACCTAGTGCAATGTGTTTTACTTGCTTTCTTGCAACTTAAAAGGCCGTCAAGTTTGAAAGGATAATGCTCTTACCATTCGCTCAAGGCAAACAGGGCATTTTGGAAGTTCTGTTAAGCCAGGGCATTGAAGGCTTGCTCCCTGATAAGTAAAAAAAAGGAGAGACACCATACATGGACATAACTAAAAAAAAGCACAACGAAACTTGCTCTGATAACAATTTTCTTGGAGTTACTAGGAATGACAACTGTTTACAACTAACGCACTGTTTGTTTGACTATTTTTGGTCGTGCATGGCTCGTTTGGGTAATTGTGAAAAATAACTCACCTAAACTGACTGTTGGTGTTGACTGAAAACATTCAAGCACTGGAATCTGAATTAAGTAAACTAAAATTTGGATTAATAATAGGTTTTAGTAGAGTTGTTAATGGGATGAAAATTAAAGAAAAGGTAAACAGAATGTGACCATTGTCAACACGAGCCTTAGGAGTGTAGTGGTGCAATTAAAAGACTTTGTACACATTGTGGTCAACAACAGCTGCCGGGTACTGTTGGTTGATAAAAGAGTGCACCTCGAGACATTTGTTAGTAAACAGTTTCGCCACTACAGAGATGCCATTTAACTGTAGAAACTATGAAATGGAAATATAATTGAGGGTATGCTTGGGGTTTGAGGATCAATACAATATATAAATGCCGGAATCAGTAGATTATAATTATCAACTGATCGAGATGTCAAGAAAATAATGGAGGTTTCAATGTTCTACCAATGAAGTAAAATCAAGTACTGTAAAGAACGAGAAAACCTGACACCTTTTTCTGTTCCAACAAACCCCGCCCCCTACTGACGTATTGTGCACAATGTAACCCTTGGATGCAGTGTTTCTCAGGGTCTAGGTGCATGGGAGTTTATAATAACTTCGCTACAAGTAAAGTTCTCACCTCAGAAGATTTCATGGTCTCCACTTTGGCAGCATACACCAGGTGGCAAACCTAGGAGTTAAAAACAGTTCACACTAATTCATGGAGGCAGTGTCGCAACATTTATTCAACAGTCTTATTTTGAAAATAACTGTCAAGGTATAACAGTGACAATGATGATGACAGTAACATTGGTAATGATTCAAAGTGACAGTGGTTGTCAAAGCGACAAGGGTGATCAAAGTGACAGTGGTGCTGATCATGACATAGGTGCTGGCAGAGACAATGGTGCTGACAGTGATGGTGGTGATGACAGCAATATTGGTGATGCCAGTGACAGGTAGTGACATTGACAATGGTGATGACAATGACAATGGTGATGACAGTGACGATGGTGGTGACATTGACAATGGTGATGACAGTAACAATAGTGATGACAGTGACAATGGTGATGACAGTGACAAGGGTGATGACAGTGGCATTGGTGGTGACGGTGACAATGGTGATGATAGTGACAAATGTGATAACAGTAGTATTGGTGATGATGGTGGAAATGGTGATGACAGTGACAGTGGTGATAACAGTAAAGATGGTGATAACATTGACAATGATGATGACAGCAGCATTGCTGATGACAGTGACAATGGTGATGACAGTGGCTATGGTGGTGACAGTGACAATGGTGATGACAGTGGCTATGGTGGTGACAGTGACAATGGTGATGACAGTGACAATGGTGGTGACATTGAAAATGGTGATTACAGTGACAATGGTGATGACAAAGACAATGATGATGACAGTGACATTGGTGATGACAGTGACATTGGTGGTGACAATGACAATGGTGATGACAGTGACGATGGTGATGACAGCTAAATTGGTGATGCTGGTGAAAATGGTAATGACTGATAATGTTGGTGAGAGTGGCAATGATGATAACAGTTACAATGGTGATGACAGTGACATTGGTGATGATACTGATGATGGTGATGACACTGATGATGGTGATGACAGTGACAATGGTGATGACAGTGACAATGGCGATAACACTGACAACTGTGATGACAATGACAATGGTGATGACAGTGACAATGCTGATAACAATGACAATGGTAATGACAGTGACAATAGTGATGACAGTGACATTGGTGGTGACAATGACAATGGTGATGACCGTGACAATAGTGATGACAGTGACAATGGTGATGACAGCTAAATTGGTGATGCTGGTGAAAATGGTGATGACAGTGACAAAGATGGTGAGAGTGGCAATGATGATAACAGTTACAAAGGTGATGGCAGTGACATTGGTGATGATAGTGATGATGGTGATGACATCGATGATGGTGATGATAGTGACAATGGTGATGACACTGACTATGGTGATGACAGTGACAATGGTGATGACAGTGACAATGGTGATGACACTGACAATGGTGATGAAAGTGGCAATGGCGGTGACAGTGACAATGGTGATAAAAGTGACAATGGTGATGACAGTGGCATTGGTGATGACAGTGAAAATGGTGATAACACTGACAAATGTGATGACAGTGATATTACTGATGATAGTGACAATGGTGATGACAGTGAGAGTGGTGATAACAGTAATGATGGTGATAACAGTGACAATGGTGTCGACAGCAGCATTGCTGATGACATTGACAATGGTGATGACAGTGACGATAGTGATGGCAGTGACAATGGTGATGACAGTGACAATGGTGATGACAGTTACAATGGTGATACCAGTTACAATGACTGATGACAGTGACTTTGAGTTGATAAGATACAAAATATAACTTTGTCATACCTCTTCTTCCAAAGAATTGAATCTCTGTCCATTAAATGTGTTGTAGAATGAGTCAGCATGCTCCTTCGAAGAAAACCAATCACAATATGAGAGATTATTAGAGAGAGGAGGGCTTATTAGAGAGGAAGGCCTAATAGAGAGGGAGGCTTATTAGGGAGAGAGAGGCTTATTAGGGAGGGGGAATCATTAGAGAGGGAGGCTTTATAGAAAGGGGACTTATTAGAGAGGGAGGCTTAGAGAGAGGGGGACTTATTAGAAAGAGGAAGGCTTGTTAGAGAGGGAGGCTTATTAGAAAGAGAACTTATTAGAGAGGGAGGCCTAATAGAGAGGAGGCTTATTAGAGACGGAGATTTATTAGGGAGGGAGGTTTACTAGTGAGGGGGACTCATTAGAGAGGGAGGCTTAATAGAGAGGGAGGCTTAATAGAGAGAGGGGGACTTGTTAGAGAGGGAGGCTTATTAGAGAGAGGAGGGCTTACTAGAGAGGGAGGTTTATTAGAGAGGGGGACTTATTAGAGAGGGAGGCTTAAGAAAGAGGGAACCTTATTAGAGAGAGGAGGGCTTATTAGAGAGGGAGGCTTAATAGAGAGGGAGGCTTATTAGAGAGAGGAGGGCTTATTAGAGAGGAAGGCTTATTAGAGAGGGGGACCTATTAGAGAAGGAGGCCTAATAGAGAGGGAGGCTTATTAGGGAGAGAGGCTTATTAGGGAGGGGGAATCATTAGAGAGGGAGGCTTAATAGAGAGGGAGGCTTAATAGAGAAAGGGGGACTTGTTAGAGAGGGATGCTTATTAGAGAGAGGAGGGCTTATTAGAGAGGGAGGTTTATTAAAGAGGGGGACTTATTAGAGAGGGAGGCTTAAAGTGTATATATCATCTTTCGAGAACTTTGCCCTCTTAGAATTTGGGGCATTCTCAGAAGTTTACAAAAAAAATTTTGAAAATCAACTCAATATTCGTCCCATTATTGAGCTTCAAAGTTGTCAAAAAAGCTATGCCCTTCAACAATGACTGAGCGCCGGAAGAATGGTGACTGATGACGAAATAGGGGGAACCCAAGGAAACTAAGCCCCAGTCCCTTGCTCGGTGTTCAAAGCGTTCTTCAATCTACAAAGTGTCACATCATGTTGACACAAATACTTTGCTTTAAAAAAATTTGTATTTAATTTTAATAGGAATTACTCTGGTCAACCCTGTTTTTAAGTTTAAGTTAAGTTTGTTCGTGGAATCAACAATCGAAAGCGGTAGTGAAGCTGGTCTGTCTGATCACGAAGTTTGTTTTGACGATGAACGTGAGCAGTCGAATTCTTCAAGTTCTTGCAAAGAGATGGGCCCATATCCAACGATCTCTGGATCTGCTTCATCTTCTTTTGGTCTGAAATAAAACATAAGTTGGCATTTTACATTTGACAATCACTTGACGTTCAAAATTTTCTAGCATGGATAACGTATTAGAACGTAATACAAAACCCTGGGTAAAACAAAAACACAATATATTAAAGGAAGTCGTGAACGCAGTGCGCAATTTAGTGTCACTCCTCTTATATTATGGCAGAGGAAAGAAAACATGTTGAAATTAAGTTAGTTGTAATAAACAAAGCTCTTAGTGGTTCTTGATAAATATAACTATAAGGGACTTTCAGTTGAAAAATGCTGTTGATTTATTGAGTAATTGGGAAAAAGTTGCCTGCCGGCCATTTAGTGTTTACAAACTCTTGGCCAGCAGTTGCATTTAATGTCACACAATTTTAAGTAGAACGCAGACTAAATCTCGTATGATTGTAAATGAAAGCACTCGTTACTATCGCTCACCAATTTCCTTCCGAAGCTTAGCAGTTAAGTTTCTAAAAATATGATTTATTTTGTGTTGAAGACCTAATGATCAGACTGCCGGCCACATAGTGTTTTCAATTACTTGACCGGCAGTCACGAGTGCAACTTGTATCTCTATGATATGTAAAAGAAAGAGCGTGTGTTGAAATTAAATAATGCTGTAGCCAACAAATGGACTTGGTTGTTTGTAATAACTATAGGAACTTTCAATTTGAATGTGTTGTTGATTTCTTGAGTAACAGGGAAAACATTTATCAACTGCCGGTAGTTAGCCACAAATTTTCTATTTAAGTGTCGTCCAACAAGCCATTGCTACTCTATATCGAGGAAAGACAAAAGGTTGAAAGGAAATCATATTGTAGTCAACAAAAGCTCTTAGCTATTCTTGATAAATATTAGGGACTTTCAACTGATCAACACTCATACATTTCTTGAATTATTGAAAAAAGAATAGACTGCCGGCCATTTAGTGTTTTCAATTCCTTGGCCGGCTGTGTATAGACAATTAAGTCCGTTTTCTTTATTCTGTCTTTTTGTTTAACTGATATAGCTCAGATGTTTCATTCTGTGAACCTTACATAGATAGCTATTAACTAAATAAATTGCAACCTCGGACTCCAGTCAATGAATGCAAAAAACGAAAACGAAATGAAACGAAGACATAGGTATTTTCAATGAAATAATAATCGCTATCTGGTGGTTTGACGTTATTATTCTGGTGTGAAGTTGACGGTTTCTTCATCGTGTTGCTCTTTGGTAGCTGCCTTGAGACCTGTTTTTCAATTATTTCATTCAGATAAAGTAAATCTTGCAAAATCTTAATTAACGATAAAAGGGCCTTTAGAGAAGAAAGTGAAAAATTTATGCTAATGTTGGTGCAAATGAATGTAAACAACACAGAACTCAGCCGTGAAATTTCTATACAAACCTTTCGCTTTTGCACGTTCGGTTAGCATCTCTTCCCCGCCTTCTGTTGCTTTTCTAGTCCACCAACCGTGGGGCAGGGAGAACACCAACTTTGTCCCTTATCAGATGGGACCTTTCCACTTGGCCACCATAGTCAAACCTCCACGTGTAGTTGTCTGGCGTGAATAAATCACTAAATGCTCGTGTCTCCCCTCATTTTTCTTACAAAGTCTAACCACTGTTTACGTATAACTGTTGTAACAGACCATTCATCACCATAGAATGGAATAACATGAACTGTAATATTTTTTTGACTTATCGACAACATTGCTACAGTTCCAAACAATGCATCTCTTCGGCATTTTGCTCCAAATGTCCCTCAAAGATCGCATGTAGGTTCCCCCTAATACGCCATCAAATCAACTAGTACCATGCCTTCTTGCATGTGGTCATTTTCAAAGGACATGGCATTTACGATATCTTTGAAGCTCAATAACGAGACGAATATTTAGTCGATTTTCAAAATTTTTTTTGTAAACTTCTGAGAAAGTCCCAAATTCTAAGACAAAGTTTCTTGGAAGATGATAAATATACTTTAATAGAGAGGGGGACTTATTAGAGAGGGAGGCTTGTTAGAGAGAGGGGGACTTATTAGAGAGGGAGGCTTATTAGAGAGAGAAGGGCTTATTAGAGAGGGAGGCTTATTAGAGAGGGGGACTTATTAGAGAGGGAGGCTTAATAGGAGGGGGGAACTTATTAGAGAAGGAGGCTTATTAAAGACAGGAGGGCTTCTTAGAGAGTGAGGCTTAATAGAGAAGAGGATTTATCAGAGAGGGGGGCTTATTAGAGAGAGGAGGGCTTATTAGAGAGGGAGGCTTAATAGAGAGGGGGACTTGTTAGACAGGGAGGCTTAACCCTTTTAGGCCAAGGCCAGTTTATAAACAACTTGCTTCTCCTAACAACACACACAAAACAAGTCATTTGGTAATGAGAAAACAGGAATTGATCAAACAAGGCGAACAGTTGAGATGAGAAGCAAAATTCTTCTAAGCTGGTGATATAGAAAGTATGAGACCTAGTTGGGAGAATTTACCAACACAACATTTGTTGTGTTTGGGCTGAAAGGGTTAATAGAGAGGGGGACTTATTAGAGAGGGGGGCTTATTTGAGAGAGGAGGGCTTATTAGAGAGGGAAGCTTAATAGAGAGGGGGATTTATTAAAGAGGGAGGCTTATTAGAGAGAGGGGGACTTATTAGAGAGGGAGGCTTATTAGGGAGAGGAGGGCTTATTAGAGAGGGAGGCTTAAAAGAGAGGGGGACTTGTTAGAGCATTGACGGTAGACATATTGCAGAGAAAACTTTTGCAAGACTTAAGTTTTATAAAACTATTCACTGACAGGTGTCAAGTTGTGAGCCTGGGTTCCTTTGAAACCCCTCGTTTTAAAAAAAATTGTATTTTGTTGTAAGGGAAAGGCATTGAAATTAAGACCAGTGAATAAGTGTTTTGATTTGCTTGGCAAGGACATATTCTAAATAGGCATATTTGGGGCATACATTGATTTGAGAAGGTATAGGTGATCTGAAAAAAAACAACACTAACTTGCTACACTGCATTTATGAAACAAAGAAATCAATGTAAGCAAGTTCTTACCTGCGTCCTAAACTTTAGAAGAACCATGTACTGGTTTGGGGTGGAATCTCTTATGATTTTGATCCGTTGTATGAACTCCCTGTGAAAAAAATGCAAACACTGATTTCTTAGTGCTTGATATTTACAATTTCTACTGTCATCACCATCATTCTTATACCATTCATCAGTTACAGTACTAATATTAACATGATTGTCTCTTTCATCACTATCACACTGTCATCACCATTGTCACTGTCATCACCATTGTCACTGTCATTACCATTGTCACTGTCATCACCATTGTCACTGTCATCACCATTGTCACTGTCATCACCATTGTCACTGTCATTACCAC
>JAOBRD020988725.1:0-11942 GCA_027575215.2 Hydrozoanthus sils
TTTTCTTTTAGTAAGGAGCCATTAACGTCTATTTCTTCTTTCTTTCGAGAGACAACTCTCGTCCATAAAAAGAAGAAAAAGCCGTTAATGAGCCCTTGCTTTCAGTCAATAAGAAGTCGGTTTGGTTTTGGGCGCATAACAAATCATTTTCGTGGGGGTGACCCACAGTAAGGATTGTTTGCTACACTTTATGTGAAGCTGTTGCTCAACGCTGTTTGTTAGCCAGTAAGTTCTTAATTTGAATTACTTTCTGGCAACGAAACAGAATTGTCTCCAGCAGCGCGGGAGACATTTCCAAGCTAGCATGGCACCTGACGGACGTGGCCAAACCCTATAATAACCGGAACCGTACTTAAAATCCCTGCATAACTTGACAACCTGCACGATATTGTGTTTAACCCTTTCACCCCTTACAGTGCCCAATTACGAATTCATAAATTCTCATAACTTATGTCCATAATATTTCTATGAAAACTTTGGGAGAATTTCGTAATTCATCTTCTTGAGTGTTTAATGAACGAATTAATCATTCTCAGCACTACGTAATCAGCTAATTAGTGTTGTAAGAGAATTTAGATGTCAGTGACAAATGATGTAGGAATGTGGTTGAATAAGACAACACTGCATTCCAAGGGGCGTACGTCTCCCCTCAGGTCGACTGAAGCGCTTATCCTTTAACTGCTTAACCGGTAATCCCTTCGAGGCATATTCTTGACAAGTATCAAATGTCGGCAAACTTGACGAGAATTTTCAGCTTAGGAATTTGTTGAAACGCGTTCACTGAGTAAGCAAATTGAGTTGTCACCAAATTAGGTTTCAAAAACTGGTTTAAAAGCAGGGAAGGCACTCTTGACCAAATCTAAATGGATTTTTGTAGGAAAACTATGGGGCTGAGACCATTTAAGTAAGTGGCAATTCTCGACTTCCGAGTGTTTTGTTTTCGCCTTTCTAGAACCTTTTCAGGCTAAACTCACGCAACAAAATTGTCGCTCTTGATACCATACGTTTAACAGTGGATTAAGTTGAGTTGAAGAAATATGCTAATTCCGTTTAATTTCTGATCTCTTCGTTGTGGTTGTTCTGAATGTATATTAAGTAACGATCCGAGCAAGAACTAGAGGTCAATGCAATGGAATGCAGAACGGTGCTAATTGCGATATTGTCAAACCGTTAATCTCATTAACTAAACTTTTAAAATTAACCATAACTTCATAAGTTAATTCATGTAAGTTAATTCATTTATTTCCAGATCATTCAATCATTCCCTTCAAGTTGAAACATTTTTGTTTTTAATTTTAAGAAAAATTCCATGTGGGGAACATCGCAAACCAAAACGTTTTCTAGCTTTGCTTTTGTTTTGGAGCTCTATGGTTGGATAAATTATTATGAAACAAAAGAAACGTTGCTTTAAAATAAGCTTCACTGCTTTTACTCTAAAACTGTTGTACACTGATTGATGTATTTTCAGTATAATGATCTAAACATTCTAATGTGGGAAAAGCGAAATGCCGCGGAATGGGAGCTACTTTAGTTTTTACTCGGACCATTACTTAATGTATGTTAAGTGTCTAACGCAGCACTGCATACGGCTAAAGTGAAACCGAGACTTCAAAGAAATTCAGGACCTAGAGCTTAGTTCCCTCGCAGTAGTTCTGGAATTGACATACTCAACAGTTGCAAGGAGACTGGGCAAACTCACTTTTCAGTGCAATTGTACAGGCGAGTTTTTGTTTACATTTTTTGCCTCATTAGCAGACGCGCTCTTCTTTCTCTAACTCAGCTACAGAAACAAAGCTTACGAATAATGAAATATTTCTGCAGAACAAACTTTTTCTGAAAATATGAGATTGATATGCTGACTAATCTTTCCGAGAAATTGTACAAAGAATGTATGGCTCATTGTTATTTTCGCCTCAAACTGTTTTGCATTTTTTGAGTGGTAATTTCTTCTTTGGAACTACACTTATAGAACCGAAAGTTCGGTCACTCATTAACTTTGATAAGCATTCTCAAGTTTTAAAGTCAGTTGTTGTTTATCTCTGTTCTTTCTACGACTTAAGTTGTATGCTAATGAAGCGGAATGTAAACAATGACGTCTGCTAAAACTCGTTTATTAGCCATCAAGGCAAAATTAGCCAGATGATATTAAAGAAAAGCTCTCTTTCTGAATATATATTTTACTGACCAATCAGTAAAAGACCCCACACGTCTCTAATCACTTCATAGTCCGCCCATATTAGTACGATACTTGTACAAATTGCTTTTAAGCGATCAATGGCCCATTACCACAAAGTATTGAGCTTGACCAAATAAAAACTAAGCTCTGAGGACTTTAATCTAGTCTTTATTGACTTCGAACCCAATAAAAATGATATCTTGTTGGAAATAAATCTTCATTCGTCATACACTCTTAATATTCTATTTTCAAAGTTGCATAAAAGATTTAAAAAGCATCCCTAAAATGTAATTAATTTTCCTCCCAACAGGTTCAGTGATTAGGATCTCTAAAATGAGCTGTACTCCAAGGCAACAATGCCTGCTTGTTTTTCATCCTTGCATACACCATCATCACTCACTCTCTGTTTCAAACAATCATCACTCACTCTGTTTCCAACCATCATCACACACTCGCTGTTTCCAATCATCATCACTCACTCTCTGCTTCCAATCATCATCACCCACTCTTTGCTTCCAGTCATCATCACCCACTCTTTGCTTCCAATCACCAACTACTCTTTGCTTCCAACCACTATGGCCCACTCTTTACTTCCAACCCTCACCCACTCTCTACTTCCAATCATCATCACCCACTCTCTGCTTCCAACCACCATTGCCCAATCTTTGCTTCCAATCATCAACCACTCTCTGCTTCCAACCACTATCGCCCCTTTCTTTGTTTCCAATCATCAACCACTCTCTACTTCCAATCATCATTACTCACTCACTCTCCATCCCTGACCATCCCCCTGGCCAGTAATGATGAGCATATTAAGTTGTGCTGGAGCTATGTCGATATATAGTGTTTTGCTCCCAACACCTGCCGATTTAGCAGCAATGAGTTTCCACATTCTTTACAGACCCCGTCATGCCACCACATGTCAAAGATCCATATATAGGTAGTAGTGTAGTTTGTGCCCTCGGGAGTCCTAGGGCAGTTGGTCTTTTACTCTCATTTCTTCTTCCGCTCTTGTGCACATTTGGGACAGTACCTGAAAGCAAAGCAGTGGTTTGAGTAACTAAAAATACTTTGGGTTAATATAAAATACATAAGACGATAAAAAAAGACTGCACACTAGACTTGAACAAAACATAAAAGGATATAACAGAACAAAACAACCAGGGTGGAGCAGAGAGTAAAGTGGGGGTTGAATAGAGAGGATATGAATTGGGCAGAGTAGAATAGAGCAAAGCAGAAAAGAGAAGAGTAGAGTGCAGTGGAATGGAGTGGAACACAGTGGATTGGAAGGCAGTGAAATGGAATGCAGTGGATTAGAAGGCAGTGGAATGGAATGCAGTGGAGTGGAGTGCAGTGGAGTTGAGCAGAGCAAAGCAGGGAGATAGTGTAGTGCAGTGGAGGAGAGTAGAGACAAAGTGAAGGTAAGTAGAGTGGTATAAACTCTTAACTTACCATTTTCCTTTTGGTTTTGCTGTTAGTCCAACACATGGGAAGTGAAACCACTCGATCGGACACTGCAGGTGATAACAAAATATAGCAAGTCTTTTGTGTTTTATTTGTTGGAAAGTCAATTCAAAATTTGATCTTAACCAAAAGAACTGATAGCAATTTCTAATAAGTAGCTCTAATGAAAAAATATGTCTAGAATCATTGAATAACTGGCCAACATCAACAAACTACACCTGAAGAACATACATACCTCTGTATTATCGCACCCAATCATTTCTCCATAAGAAACCTTGAAAAACAAGTAAAATACAATGAGTGAAGAATTGTTTGAACCAATGTTGCAGTGAAACACACACACATACTGAGCCTCAATTCAGTTATAAATACTGTATATGGTAACAAACACATACATGTACTAAATGACACCTTTAGATACTGTACCAAATGACACCTTTAGAGACTGTACCAAATGGCACCTTTAGATACTGTACCAAATGACACCTTTAGTACTGTACCAAATGACACCTTTAGATACTGTACCAAATTACACCTTTAGATACTGTACCAAATGACACCTTTAAAGACTGTACCAAATGACACCTTTAGATACTGTACCAAATGACACCTTTAGAGACTGTACCAAATGAAACCTTTAGATACTGTACCAAACAACATCTTTAGATACTGTAGCAAATGACACCTTTAGATACTGTACCAAATGACACCTTTAGATACTGTACCAAATGACTGTATCAAATGACACCTCTAGATACTGTACCAAATGGCACCTTCAGCTACTTCACCCAATGACACCTTTAGATACTGTACCAGGTGACGCCTGCACATAATGTGCTGTACCTGGTGACTTACACATTTACCAAGTAAATGATACACACATATACTGTATCTGGTCACACATATATACCAAATGACAAATATACATACATACATACACACACACATACTGTACCTGATGACACACACAGTATGTTGGCTCATTAGGATCTACTGGCATATCCAGTACTTGAACTTCAGGTGCTAACAAGCTGGCTGCAATTACTAGTGACTTTGGACTTGGTTCAGCAACAATCCTGTTAATAGCATAATACAAAGTATTCACTCTTTTATAATATAGTTTCATAAAATCTTGCAATTTGATTGGTTTAGAGGAGTGGTATTTTGATCGCTTGAGAGTGGTATTTCAAAATCACTAAGGAAAGAAATGCTTCTTCTGAGGAAATAGCAGGAACATTTGCAAGCATCTTGGTTGAAAAAAATGATAGCCTTATAGCTGACAAAGTTGAAAGCGACAACAAGGTCAAAGGTCATAAATTTAGCTTTTAATACAGGTATGAAATTTTTCGTGAATTATCTATAAAGTCTGTGAAATTGCATTACACTTGTCATGCTTGTTCATGTGAGATTGCAGCCAGTTTCTGCAGCCCGCTGCTTCAAAATTTTCATTCAGGTTTTCTGTAAGTTGAAAACGTTAGGTAAAAATGTCCATAAAGACGAACCGCTGTTAGTCTATGTTTGTTTGAATCACAAAGTTGTTTCCTGCCGGCCACTGCTGCAATTTTTTTATTCAACTAAACTTTAATGAAATTCAGAAATGGAAAACAGTATCTTCAAATCGCTGGCCAAATTAAAAATGAAGATAAACTTCTCTTACAAAATGTTGGTATGAAAGAATAGTTTCATAAACAAGGACTTGCCAAAGTTCATTGTAGGCAAAATAATTCATTCAATTGATGAAGTTTCATGAACTGGCTCTTTGACTATGGCATAACACCATCTGCTGCTGTTAACACGGCACTGGTTTGTTAAATTATTTTGTTAGAATCTTTTTGTGATAAACTATATCATATATTATGTGCATGATGTTTGGCATAAATACAACTTGTGATGTTTTCAAAATTGTCCCAAATTTTGTTTAACAATTTTGAAAACATCACTTATGGTATTTATGCCAAACATCATTAAAAAAAATGCTATTACCTATACAAACACCACTCAAATGCCTACAGGTTTTTTTTGGTATAACTGTTAATCCAAAATGCATAGATTTTCATAACAAAGATGGCAGCGTTTTACTGCAAATCAAAACACTCATTATTTTGCTTCATTTGGGCACAAGGTAAGATACTTTCAATATTTCAAGTGCTAAACAAGAAAAATTTATTCTTCCAGCATTTTTCCACATTAAATGCAAGCTTACAAATGGCAAGTAAAAATAGTTTCTGTCTTGTTCCCAGCACTCTAATTTTTCAAATTTGCATACATATCTGTGTCTGTTTTAACACTATTTTACAAAGTCACAAATACTTTTCTCTTACTAGTGGCTTTTCAAATTATGTTCAATCAATCCAATAAGTTGTATTTACTGTCAACCTTGTAAACCCCCCCCCCCTCACCCCCTCTCTTCCAAGGATAACATTAATAGGTTCATATTAAGAAGAAAACCAACTTAGGTATAACCCTTTAATCAGGGTTCTTCACTTTTGCTCAAAACAAATTTCCAGGACTTTTTCAGGTAGTTTCAAGGTGTGCTGATCATTTTCAAGGTCTCAATATATGGGAGACACTATAAGTAAATTAAGTCAATTCAAACACAAAACACCTGTAAACAAAAAAAGAATGAAATACTTGAACTCCCAATGCCAAAGCCATGTGTCTACCGAAAAAGAGCCTATGTTTTACAAAGGTCAGCAGAAATGCAAACATGTGCAAATAGGCTAACACTCAGTCCTTTTTTCCAAACTGGGGCTAGGACAAGTACAATCGGGTGGGGTTGTTGTTCTGGTTCTACATAAGAACATAAATTGTGACTAAAACAATTCTATCAGAACAATTGAAACTAATTTTAGTGGACTGCAAACTTAAAATCAAGGATTTTTCCAGGTCGCTCTAAAAAACTCCATTTTTTCAAGGATAACAAAAATTTCCAAAATTCAAGGTTTTCCAGGTGGTGTACAAACCCTGTTTAATTAATTTTGTTTTATCAGGTGCTGAGCACTTGAGCAAATTTGCTCTGACAAAGGGCTAGCGCTCAAAACAGCAACTTATAAACTCCTATGGCAAAGATAAAAACACTACCAACCTTTTAACATAAATCTAGCTATTTGACTTAGGTTCAAATGGACGCACACAATCTGTGGTACGACGTCAAATGTAAAACTCAGGAAAGAATTAATATGAAACTCACTTTTTCTTTTTTCTTGCAGATTCCTCTTTCTTTTTTCTTTTTCCTCTTCCACCTAATTATGTCAGATTTTTTACAAGATTAGATTGACATCACTCTCCCTTGCAATGTTCAACAAACAATAGCCAGACTGATAAGTTAGTCAATAGGATGATCAGTTTACTTGATACAAGAGATTTCACAAATAATGTTCAAGGCAATAAATTATTTTTGGTATGATTTGACACTTATATAATATTATTTTTAACTGAATACAAATTTATGTAGTCTATTAGCACAATTGCTGTCTTATGTTCGTACTGACGTTAAAGATACCTGTGTAACTACATATTTTTAACATTAATTTGATTTACATACATTTGTAAGTTTGAAAATCATACTTTAATATTGAAATTTCCTTTACGGGCTTTTAAAACTACAGTACATCATTATATCAAAAATTATTTGCTAAAATAGACTTATAAGAGCGAAACAATTAATAAGAATATGGGAATACAATTAAATAGATTAGAGATTAGAGTAGTAACTTGAGTTTAAAATGCAATAAAATGGCAAAAAGCACTTACGCTTTGAAGGAGTAATCAATTCAGCTGGATAAAAAAATGGAGAACAATACAATGTGTTAGCAATAACTACAATTATATGAAATACCACAAATATAATGTAGAATAGCTGCAATTTAACGTAAACAGCCAATTTTTTTTTTATTTTGTGATACTTCTTATAGTAAGTACAGAAAACACAACAAATACACAACAAAATTTTTAATTCTTGGCTAAAGTTAAAGAATGTTTGATAACTGTATCCATGGTCTTGACAAGTTTAACAAAGGTATATACATGCATAATTATTTTGCTGAATCCAGTATTTCTTAAGAATTTTCTCTTTAATCAATGGGGTATTCACAAGTTTGTATATAGTAATCAATCTAATAGGAACGAATAGCATCATTTTTCAAGGGAAGGAAATGGGTTTTGAAACTTAGTATAATTTTTTGGTACAAAAAATGGTGGCAATTAAAAATAAACTAAATAAGTAACTATACATTAAAGTAATTAAGGTTTTTAGTGAAGGTACTAACTTTCATATTCAGTTGCACCAGATTCTTTTGCATGCTGTTCCTTCAAATCAGCCTCAAATCTGGCTAGGTCTGCATCAAGTTTTCTGATGTGCTTGTCCACCTAAAAATAATAAACATTATAAACTATAACACATTCATGAACCATATAACAAACAACCACTATCATTACCCATAAAAGTAGATGGCCATTGATAATTTTACAAGTTACAATGAGCGTTTCCTAAATCTGCCTTGTATTGCTTCATGGTTGTCTTTCTACTGCCTGCATTCTTAATTTCCTTTCAAAGCACTCAGAGAAGGCAGGATTCTACAGAGTTTTCAAGAAGAATCTCTTTAGCATTTACAACGTTATGGTTCAGTGTTCTACATAGTTAATTTTATTATCTTCTACAAATGTTAAGCTAATGAAATTGTCTTGGTTTACAATCTTCACTACTCTTGAATAGTCAAAAATCAAACAGGTTTAACAACCTAGCTATAGGACTCCTAGGGCATACAGTTTATCATCCCTACCCAAGAACACACAAAGACACAACTGATTACAGATTGCAGCTCTTTCTTTTCAGTTATTTTGTGGCTGGAGTGAAGGTCTGACATATGCCACATTAAGTGCTAGCCATTCTTAGTGAGGGTTAAACTTGTGTTCAGTTTTGCCCAAGCAAATTTTCCAACTCTTTCCTGAAAGAACATTCTTAACTACATTCCCCAGAAAGGGATCCAAGTAGCAACAGTTATCTCGAAAACCACATCAACTATTCTGAACTTACCATTTCATATGTTTGCATTGCCAACTGAACTTTGTCATCTCCATACTCTTTACTTTTTGCAAATGCACTCTCTATTTTCTTTAAGTGTTCTGTTCGCGCTTCTCCATCCATCTCTCTCACTTTGCCAACATAATCTTCTGACATCTTGTCTATGTCTTTTGCAAGATCTATAAACAGAAGCAATCCCAAAGAGGGCAAAATTTAGACAAAAAAAACTGATTCCACCACTAAACACAATAAACTCTTGTTGTTTTAAGCAATGAGACAAATGGCAAATTAGAGAAAGAGAGAACAACAAAGCTGCAGACAATATTAAAACTTGCAGAATTGCACATCTACTACAATATTTAACTAATTTAAGTTACAGAGCCAACCTTGTGTTCGCTGATCTAGTTCTCTCATTAGGGTAAAGTTCCTTTGCAGCTCAAATGGCAGATTTTCAATACCTAGAAGAGCAAGGTCAAAATCTTTTGTCAACACAAAATGTTCAACTTCCTTTGGGATTAAAGAGCATTAAATGCTTTCAAGAGTTAGCCACATACATGAAGGGATCTGAGTGATGGATATTCATTTATTATGAATTCATGTTGAAAATATTTTTCTTTTTTTTACAATTCTAATCATTTTTTCTTATATGCTATGATCTTGTACACTTTTTAGAAACCAAAAATAAATTATATTACTTTCCCAAATTTTTCGAGGAATTCTTAGTGACATTCAAGAGATTTTATTATGCAACTAAAGTGTATTTTACAAAGGGGTTAATCTATATGGTACACCAAAGCAGCATTGCGTGTACAAAAAACAAAAGCAACGATTTTTCCACACTCTTCCTCATGGACAAGAGTAACTAAAAAAGTCTTTTCTATCCACATACCCCTATCATGGGCCACAAAGAAAAAACAGGCGAGGAAAAGAAAAAAAAACAGGTGAGGAAAAGAAAAAAACAGGTGAGGAAAAGAAAAAACAGGTGAGGAAAAGAAAAAACAGGTGAGGAAAAGAAAAAAACAGTTGAGGAAAAGAAAAAACAGGTGAGATCAAGCAGTCAGGACTACAGAACAATTCAAAGGTTTTTTAAAAGCATAATAATATCCTTTTTAGTTTTTATCGTAAAACCTAGACCATTTTACTTTTGCATTTTTATCCCCATATTGTAAAGCAGTTTTTAAATTCAAGCGTTCCCCATTAGTAGCTATCACTACTAGAAGACTTAATTGACACATAGATAAAGTTATTCTATGTCAAGAAGGGCGCCATGGCTGCCACAGAAGTTTTGAAACATACGGCTACCACTGTCGTATCAATAGTTAGGACCTGTTTATATGAGCCCGGTGAACCGGGCTGGCCCGTTTGGGCGAGATGAATTATCGTGTGTTTGTATGGAAGAATATTGTCCCGGCACACCGGGACGTATTATGTCATGTAATCAATAACAAAATGTACGGACAACTAGCAAAACAAGAAATTACATATATGGCAATCAATCTTCTCATTTTCATTCAATTTTTTTTATAACAAGCACTGCATTGGGAAGTACTGTGATATATATGTTTGACCTTTTCAAATAGTTCTTTTTGATACAAACAGTCAGTTTGTTTACATTTCAAAAACGTTAGTTTTAAAATTTTTCTACAGCGATGCCTCGGTCAGATACTTTATTGTTCGATGAAAATAACTTCTTTGTTGTACACGAGTAGAAACATTTGGCTTTCTGAAAGTAAATAGGCTTTCTTTCTGATTTTTCTAGATTTTCGAAATACGAACGCATGGGTAGTAATTTTTTTTCGTCCCACCTCGCCGGGATGGCGTGTTTACATGAGGTTATGTCTGGCCCGCCATGCCGAGATCTCGGCAGCTGACAGTGGGATCCCACTGAACCGGGCCAGCCCGTTTCTCATGTAAACGTAACAACATTTTTATTAGCAAAATAGGGATGAGGTGGGATCTCGCCTCAACGGGCTTCCCGGCCAACCGGGCTCATATAAACAGGCCCTTAACCAGTCAACGCCAACTTTTAGAAATATAATTCTAGGTCACAGAACCACAAATGTTACTGACCCTATCGGCCAAACAGCAAAGTATTAAAAAAATTAATATGTAACCAAAAAAGATTGTTGTCTCAAAAACTCGATAAATAAAACGCTTCTTGTTTTTGCTGTTTATAAAAGATGAATTGCAAAACACTCGATCGGGAAAGTTCAAATTGCACTGACTGGACTGGAATTAACTTCAGCTTGCAGTGAAGTTAAACAGTAAATGATGCATACTGTACTTCAGTGCGTGTATACTAACTATAATCGTCAATTTCAAAATAATCACGCTACGATAATTATTTTTTTCCATTTAGATCACTGTGTTGCAACAAATTTAATTAGGATTGTTATGATTCGTGAACTGTTGTTTCAAATAACTTATATCAGGAAAAAGTCACTTTTCACGCCTGACATTATTTGAAATATGTTTTCCATACATTAAATCCAAAAAATCTCATGAACACCCATCAAAACAACATGACATCACTCAAAAACCAAAACATACTCGAATCATTTCGTTCGCCTGGCCAACTGGTAAACACTAACGAAAATGATGGATTAGCAACCTTCATACAAGATGAATTGAAGCTATTTGAACAAATAAAATTGCAAAAAATCTACTACTAGCGAGCGCCATGCGCGATTGACAGAAAGACAATATCCCCTCAGTTCTGATGCAAAATAGATAAATACCAATACGACAAACAAAAAATGGCGCGCTAATCCGAAGGTCACTTACTGTCCAAATAGTGCTCGAGATACATGTTCGCCGACATTGTTCGATTCTGACTTCGATAACCTGTTTGAATAATAAACACCCTTTGAATCTTGCTCCAGTTTGCCTGTTAGTTTGCCACAAATGAGAAGTTTTCTTCCGCTTTCACCACACGCGCCGTTTCCAATCAGTTCTCTGCGGAACGTCCAAAAGGCCATTAGTGATACGAGTATTATGGGATAGAAATTTATAATGGGGCACAGGCCTCCCGGGGGTTTTGGCTACGCACGGTCGGTGCCGGCATCGGTAAAGTCTTGGTAAACGAAACTTATTTGCCGTACAATTATTGGTTCGTATCGCGGTAGAAACAGTATCTTCAGATTTAAAAGGCTTGTTTCATATATAAAACAGGAGAAAAACTATCGTACATGCGTCTCCGTAAAAATATCGTACATGCGTCTCCGCTACTCTTCACGTTGTAAGATCAGTCTTTGCAAGTCTTTTGACAACATATTAATT
>JAOBRD020988833.1:0-11942 GCA_027575215.2 Hydrozoanthus sils
TTTGCACTAGACCTTTCAAATGGCTCAAAAAGACAAGGCTTAAGCTTTAATAGTACCAAAAAAATAATAAGTGATGAGTACCCATTCGTCATGTTGCGCGTGCCAGGAGGTGCGAAGAAATCACGCAATCTCGTGTTGCCAAAACTCGTCGTCGTCTTGTTTACAACAAGATTCGCAAAAAAAACTCGGCGCGTGGACTACGAGATTTTGGCAACAGAACGAGATGGCGCAATTTCTTCGCAATTCCGGCACATGGCGAATGGGAAAAACTTGTACTCGTAGTCGTACTCGTTGTCGAATCTGAAGCTCTCTATTAAAAATAGATACAACATATAGATTCGAGTGAGGCCTTATACCGCTGGAACGGGGTACAATCCAAGTTTCGCTGATCTACAGCATCAACATAGAACCCACAAACCCACACAAAGGAAAGAGAAAAATTATCTGATCTCGGAGGGAATCGAACCCACGACCTACGAAACAGATCTACGTCGCTCTAACCAACTGAGCTACGGGGCCAGCTGGGAGATTTTAAGGACAGTACAGCTCGGTCCAAGCCTGGAAATAACCATAGAGTGTTGTCCTTCAGTGGCATGCGTATGAATACAACATAATTATAAGAATAAAAAAACAGATAGAATAGATACTTTAAAGATTATTCCTATGCGTGCAACCCTAAAATAAAGAGTATATTCTGATATCTCCATCTTTCGATATAAACAATGAACGGACATCGCATACTGCAGCTGTTTGTTTTCACACGTCAGCCCGTCAAGACATACTGCCAGATGATTTTTCGCGACGTTATTAGTTCCCGGTTTGCTGGTTGTTTTGTTTTTCAAAAGTAATAATAATATTACTTTCAAATTGTTATTACTACTTTTATATTTTTATTAATTATTGACATCATTATCATTGCCACTTTGCTATGGTTTGGGTATTTATGACAGGCATATGTTCTTTTCTCTACAGGCAGCGTTATTCGATTTGGATATTGTTGCAAAACTTCAAGACCAGATGACATATGGATACATTTAACAGTTCTTCAACCACCTTGCTTAACCGGCGAAAAACCTGTTTTGTATCAAAATAAGTCTGCCAACTTGGGGGATGTGGACATTGGGCGTGTATAACGCTCAGTGATGGTGGATCCAAAAAATACCTCTTATTTTCCACGTCATTAATTTTGTTTTTTTAAGACCTTAACTAGACAACCTACTGCACTTTTGAAATGCATTTGTTTTTTTTCTGATTATTTATTTAAATGGGTTTGTAACTATAGACAGCATTTAAGGCATGGATTAATTTGAATATCAATGTATTTTAGTTTTTAATAATATCATTTTTAAATTACGCTCACTTACCTTGTAAAGTGAAAATCAGCATGTTTTCTCTTTTTCTTTTGAAAATAGAACAAGACCTGAAACTCAAATAAGTCAAAAAATTATCCAGAGCCACAGCGATTTGTTTACTTTTCTTTTAGATTACGATATCTTTTTAGATTTCAAATTGGTTTACAAACTGGGTCCAACAGTTTTGGTCCTCGCTCCGCGCATTTCAAAACCAAGCTTTCATTGAAATGGGTTCTTCAACTGTCTTTTCGTAAGAAAGAGCCGTTTGACAAACGGTATTTTGTGCTGAAATTGATACGGCACATATAGTTTATCATTAATCAAACAGTAATTTGTAAATATTGTAAGTACTTTGTGTTGTAATACATCGAGGTTTTTAAACTTAATTATCATTAACTTATTTGACTGAAAACAAATCAGACATATTCGACGACATCCCTGAATATACTGTGCCGAGGGATGGTTTAGTGTGATTGATGAAAACAAGTTTTATAAGATCATATTTTTTGCTATACATTTTTGTCGATGAAATAATTAAAATTGAATAAAATGATTTACTAACGACGTATCTTTGAAGTCTGTAAACACAAAACGTTACGCTATGTCCTTCTGGTTTCGTTATTTTCAAATGTCAATAACGTACATCGTATTTCCTCGAAGACCAAAGTTTCCTCTCCAAGTAAATGGCAACGATTACTGAGACAGGGGGAAGGGAATTTAGGACCAAAAAGCTGAATGGCTTTAATTCTCTCCTCCCCTGACCCTGGGGACTTATTTACTTTTGGACCTTCCAGACGGTGGGTTCATTAGAGAGGGGGCTCATTAGAAAGGAGGGGAGGAAAATTGTCATTAGCCCAAGACAGAAGCAAAGGATTAAGAAGTCCGCTTACCAAACGCGTTTAATTGCAACTAGTAACTTTGTGTTCTTTGGCCGTTTTAGCCAGCACTTTTCAAAAGCTTAAAAAGATATAACCGTTGACAAAATGTATTTTCGATACAGGACGCCTTGTTTTTCAGCTTCATTGTCTTTACGTTGGGGGAGGGGAGGGAGGGGGCTTATTAGAGCGCTTGCGGTACTTTCAGCACTAGAGAACACAGAAACAACATTACCAAGTGTAAAGTCTGTGTTCTTCAATGATATACATCTAATCGATATAAAATTGATGTAAAAACCTTGCACTTGCCGAATTAATACATACTAGTGTCAAAATATCTTTCAACTAATTTATGTCACGCTATCTCTAATTGGTTTCCATGGTAACGACAGCAAAGAACCGCAAAACTGATGACATCAAAATGTTGCAAACGGTTAAGAAATAATGACATTTCGCTTGGCAAGGAAGTTGCACATGATCAACTAACTCATCTCGTAATCAATAAAGTTAATTATGTTGCCATGGCATCAACTTCCAAAAATCCAAAATGGCGGCCACTAGCCCAAGTTTCGGATTTTGTAATTTGTTTAAAAAAGTTGTAAAACGACTAAAATAATCACAAAATTTTCTAGGCAGAACAACGTCTTTGAAAGCAAACAACAAGTTTCATGGTTTCCTGTGATGACGTTATCAACGATGATGTATGAATATTTTTTGTGTGCATTCAACTTAATTAGCCTGGCTAGCCCCGTTACTTGAGTTAAACTTTTAAAAGAATGTTTTTGAACGCACACAAAAAAATATTTAAATCGCCTCTGTTTTTGAAAAAGGTCTATTAAGAATTCAGATTTTCAGATTGGTATTCTTATAAAAAAAGTTCTTATGAAAAAGAGTATGCATCAACGCATGGAGCCTTAGTTATATAGAATCTGACTGTGAGCTGCCAGAAAGAATCTAAACGAAATTTAAAAAAGATACTCAACTTAACACCGTATTCAAATTTAGAGTTTTGGGACGTTGTACAAAAATTTGGTGTTCTAATAAAAGATCGCACTAACGAACAAAATTTCACGTGCGCGCTTAGCTAATTGCAATCAGTTATTTTCTCGTCCTACCTTTATATCCGAAAAATTTCACACATGCACACGTAAAATACAAGAAATTACTGCCGAGCCAAGAAAAAAACCCAAAAGATTACAAAATTTAACGAAACAAAGCGGTGACAAGATTATAAGCACTATTGTAGCGGCCAGTTTTGTTCTATCAAAATTAAACTCTCTTTGCATGTTATTATGCGTAAAGCTCCAAACATTCCAACATGGCTGTCATCCCGTGAGAGCGGTCTAATTACGAACCAGCCAATAAGAACGAAATAAACCTCACGGCTTCATTAAACATTTTGCACCACAAAAGTTCATTTTTGCTAGAAGGTTGTTAGTTCTTACAAACTCCAGAGGCAGTCAGTGGCAGCAGTTTAGACTAAACCGCTCTAGAAACTGCCTTTGCAAAACTATGTGGTTGTTTGAAATTTGTCTTCACACCGCGGGAAGAGCACAAGTTAAGGTACGACTTTCATCTTTAATGCCAAGTTATTTAGTTTATGTTTAGCTTTGGTTAAAATTCTAATTCTATTTCATGCTACAAGTATTAGCTTAGTTGTGTCTTCATGTGTTTCTGCCCTTGGTCGTGGAAACTTTTTTTCCCGAATTGTCCTGCAGTTTCCTTAGACCGCAGCTATGCTTGCGCTTTTGAAAGCTTTTTTTTCTAAACTAACTGCAAAATTCCTACATAAGCGAAATACTTTGTACTCCTAAAACATCTTGCCTCTAGTTACTCCTGCAAGAATGTTCTTGTGCCGAGATTTAGAGCTTTCAAGTTTTTTCGCCTATGTTTGGTAGCTGTTTAGCTGGAAATTAAAGGACACGTTTACCTTCAGCGTTATCTCGTGAATTTAGCCTTACTATCATATTTCGCAAATTGCAGCTTCATTTCAACATGATTTTCTCAGTCGGGATTTGTCCCACGTGCTCTTTCTCTTTGTTGTGCCGAAGTTCCTGTTTCCTGAAATTTATCTGAAATACTCAGCGATGGCTGTCAGGCTGTAGCTGTGATTGCGTTCTTCATGGGGTCTCCTGTCTTAAGTGTGACTTGAAATAATCATAAGCTACATAAACGAAACTCTATTCCTAAAACCTTGGTTATATCTATTTGATCACGAAACTGTTCCTCGAGTAACGCCTTGTCTTGTCTCCAAAATGACCACCATTTTATTTCCCTGTAATTTGAAGCTTTCACTCACCAAAACTTTGAAACTATTTAATTACAAAGTATGTGCTGCATATCGTTTATTACTTGGATTTTACCTTAGTATACTAATTTAACAAATTATATGATAGTTGATATAAAAATATTATTGATAATACATTAATTTAAAAACTTGCACGATAAAAAGTGCTCGATGCAGGAGCACAGCTGTTAGATATAAACGTTTAAAAAGTTAAAATTCGATCCGTTAAAACATTGAAAAGTTGCTCGAGTTTCGTGCTCGGTGGAATTCATCAGGGCTTTTACTTCGTGTAGAGGACACAGAAATTTGAACCAATCAGAAGAAAGATAAAGTTTACCCCAACATTTACATTAACCAATCACAAACTTTGTTTAATTCTGTGTCCTCTACACGAAGTAGGAGCGATCATCAGACTCGTATTTTAACTTTTTGAACGTTTATATTATTGATAATGTTAATACTAAAGATTATTATTAATATTGATAGTTTTATTATAAACATAATAATATTATTAAAGGTAATCGAAGGACTCGTTACATTTGAAAAAAAAATCCTGCGTCTTTTGGCCTAATTCGAACTGATTACCCAACCGCGTAGTGAAGGAAATTCTTTCAGGGTTGGGCCAAAGACGCGAGGTTTCTTCAAAATTTGAGGACCCATTTGATTACCTATAATAAGATTAATGATATTAATATCAATATCATGAGTATTAATATTGTTAACAATAATATCGTATCAATTAGTATATTATCTATTATATTAGTATACTAAGGCTAAATGAAATTGATAATGCTAAATGCAAGCGCAAATCTTGGTGTGCACCTGACGTCATAGCGGCCATGTTGGTTTCCTTGAACAAAAGAATTTCTTTTGTTTAGGGAACAAACATGGCCGCTTGGTCTTTTGTCTGTGGCATTTCTAAGGAGTGAGTGCACACCAAGAATCAGTGTCAAAGTTTTCGCGAGAAAAAGTGCCAAATTGTGCTCCATAAAAGAAATGAGCTATTCCTAAAACCCTGGTAGTACTTAGCCCACAAGATCTCGTGCCTCGAGTAACGCCTTGTCTGCCCACAAAATGAGCCCCAACTTTTGTCCTGTTAGAACTTTTACCTGTTACCTATCTTTTCCACGCCTCGTGGCTCATAAGGCCTCCAGAGAATGCTTCCATTTCTCTCTGTTGGCTGCGAAAGTTCTTGCTTCTTCCTGTGATCGCAAACCTGCTTTCCTTTCTCTCCTCTTCTTCGCCAGGTTGTTTTAGGCCTTCCTTTCTTCCTTTTCCTTCGGACGTTTATGTCGTTGCAGTGTTGCAGTCATTCTTTTTCTTGTCTTGAAATGTGGCCTATCGTCTTCCATATGCGTCGCTTTGCCTCCTTATTCAAAGGCCTCATGCCTGCTTCCTCCAGACGCTCTCGAGTCGTAACGTGATCTTTCCACTCTACTTTAAAGATTCTCCTGAAACACTTGTTATGAAATACATCGACTCGATTATTGTTTCCCTCGTATATTTACTACTTTTCACATCTGTTATAAGCAATACGGGAACTATAGTCTTGAACACTCTGAGCTTTGCCTTTTACTGACACACTTGGAGTTCCAAGTTATTCTGAGTTTGACAATTGTGCCTCTTGCTTTGGAGGGGTTGTTCTTCAGATCTTTCATTCCTTCTCCTTTTTTACAAAATGTAGCTCCTAGATAATTGAAATTCTCGACTTAACTGATACCTTGGCCATCCTTCCGTGGCTGGTTTGCATTAATGCTTATCACCTTTCTCTTCTCCTTAATTGTTGATTTTTTAGCCCGACTCTTCTTGCCACCTTGTTCATTCTAGTTGTTTTACTTTGGATATGCGGTTTACTAAAAGAATGCTCAACGCCACATCGTCTGCAGATACCTTGGCCATCGATTGTAATCCCTTAGTGGCTCTTTGCATTAATGCTTATCACCTTTCTCTTCTCCCTAACTGTTGATTTTTAGCCCGACTCTTCTTGCCTCCTTGTTCGTTCTAGTTGTTTTACTTTGGATATGCTATTTAGCAGAAAAGAGTGCTCAGTGCCATATTGTCTACAAATCCAAATCATCGAGCTTAGATATATACCTCTATCTGATTCCCTTCCCCGGTCCTTCTCGTTACCCAATCTATTACTACCAGGAACAAGAATCCTGATATGTTACACCCTTGATTTGACACTTGTTTTGATGTTGAACCATTCAAGTGTTGCTTCCGCCTGATACCAATCTTCTGTAGTACACTCGAAGTAATTGTTGATTTTTAGTCACTCTTCTTGCCTCCTTGTTCATTCTAATTGTTTCACTTGGGATATGCTGTTTACTAGAAGAGAGCAGCGCCACATTGTCTGCGAAATCCAAATCGACGAGCTTAGATGTAAACCTCCATCTGATTCAATTCCCCAGTCCTTCTCATTATCAAGTATATTACTATGAGGAGCAAGAATTCCGACATGTTACACCCTTGTTTGACACTTGTTTTTGGTGTTGAACCATTCACATGTTGCTTCCGTCTGATCTTCTGCAGTTCACTCGAAGTAACCGCAGAATAATCTTGCCATCCTTGTGATATTGTCATATATCATATATGCCATGTTTCTGCATGATTAACCGTAAGCTTTCACAGTGCATGGAGGGACTCAAATGCCTTTTACATAAGGTATTACACAATGAAGTTTACATTTCAGCTAGCTTGCCATTCATAATGACTTGTTCAACGATGTAAATGACCTGTTGTTTCCCTGCCCTTTATATAACCTGCTAGTTTATTTCTCAACCTGTTGTCAATTTAATTTGTAATGCGGTCTGTAGTAGTCTTTCCAAGTTATTCCTTTCCAGTTCTTTCATTCCTTAAGATTTATTTTGTTTGGCAACTTGATAATTAGCCCCTTCTTCCATTTATAAGGAATCTTTTCGCGTCTCCACACTTTTCCCATTATTCTATGCACTTTCGTTGCTGAGAACTCTGTATTTGCCTTCAGCAACTTAACTGTACTAGAATCGATTCCTGCATGGTGATTTCCCATTCTTTAATATTTCAATGGCCGCTTTTACTTCTCCGAGTGTTAGTTCAGTGGCTGCAATCTCTTCAATTATTCACGTCGAATTAAACCTCCGTCGTTGTTGGATCTGTTGGCTCTTCCCTGTTAATTACTTCTTTAAAGTGCTCTATCCATCTTGACTTCATTTCGGTCTTCCTTCGAGATTGCCTCTATTTTATCCAGGATTGCTGCATTGTTAACGCTCCTAGATCTTTCATTGTTAATTAAGCACTCTTGTCAAACCTTATAACGTTCTTATGTGTTGCTTCCTTACAGCATCTGCCTCATTTGCGATGTTATCCATCCATTTTCTTTTGTCATCCCTTATGCTCCTCTTCATTTTACTACTCTTTTCCTTACAGTTAAGTCGTTTCTTGATCCTCTCAGAGCAGGTGCTTAGGATCCTCCTGTTAATCTCCTCTCTTTGGTCTACAAAAGCTCATCATTCTTCTGTTATCCAGGGCTTTCTTTCCCTCCTCGGCACGTCTAATACTACTTCTGATGCTTCCGTGTATGCCTTTCCCTCATTTGCTAGTAATGCTCTATTTCCTTGTCTTCATGTACACTCGACGCATATTCCTCCATTACATGATATCTATTTTGCAAAGTTATTGTAAATGTTTTCAAAACATCTTCATTTTTCAACTTGTTGATATCAAACATATCCCAATAATTACCCGTAAGCTTTCACGGTGGACGAAGTCGAGTACCTATTCGAAGTCAATGAAATTTTCATATAAGCTAGCTTGCCACTCATTGACTTGCATGCTCAACGATGTTTCTCAATATGAAACTCTTGCCTGTTGTTCCCCTGCGAACTGCCCTTTATATATCCTGCTAGTTCATTTCTCAACCTGTTGTCAATTCAATTTCTAATGCGGTCTATAATGGTCCTTCTGAGTTATTCCTCTCCAGTTCTTACATCTCCAAAGATTTCCTTTCTTTGGCAACTTGATAGTCGGCCCTTTCTTCCATATATCAGGGATCTTTTCATGTCTCCATACTTTGTCAATTATATTTCATGCATGTTCGCTGCTGAGAACTCTGTATTTGCCTTCAGCAGCTCAGCTGTACTAAACTCAATTCCTGCATGGTGATTCCCCATTCTTTAAACTTTCAATGGCCGCTTTTACTTCTCTGAGTGTTAGTTCAGCCCTGCAATCTCTTCAATTATCACGTCGAATTAAACCTCCGTTGTTATGGATCTGTTGGCTCTTCCCTGTTAAGTACTTCTTTAAAGTGCTCTGTCCATCTTGACTGCATTTCGGTTTTGCCTCCAGATTGCCTCTTTATTGTCCAGGATTGCTGCACTGTTAATGCTCCCAGATCTTTCATTGTTAATTAAGTACTCTTGTCAAACCTTATAACGTTCTTATGTGTTGCTTCCTTGAAGCATTCTCTGCCTCGTTTGCGATGTTATCCATCCATTTTCTTTTGTCATCCCTTATGCTCCTCTTCATTTTACTACTCTTTTCCTTATAGTGTAATTCGAGTCGTTTCTTGATCCTCTCAGAGCAGGTGCTTAGGATCCTCCAATTAGCCTCCTCTCTTTGGTCTACAAATGCCCATCATTCTTCTCTTTTCCAGAGCTTTCTAGATCTTTTCCTCCTCGGACCGTCTAGCACTACTTCTGCTGCTTCCGTGTTATGCCTTTTCTATTATTCGGTAGTCGCTCTGTTTCGTAATCTTTCAATGCCTCTTCCTCCAATACCTGATATCTATTCTGCAAAGTTATCGTTAATGTTTTCGAAACATCTTCATTTTTCAATTTGTTGGTATGATACTTGGTTGTTATTTTTTTCTTGTTCCTTTGGTTGCTTTCGTAGTTTTAGCTTCATTTTGTGCACAGGAGATAATGATCACACCCATTGTCTGCAGATCTATACACTATGGTGTCGATACCTGAATTACGGAATTTCTAGCTAATAAACACATGGTCATCTTGATTTTTCGTTTTTCCGTCAGGTGATACTCGGGTGGCGTTGTGTATAGCTTTGTGCCGAAACAAAGTTCCTGTTCTAACTAATTCGTTCACGTCACAAAATCACAAAGCCTCTTGCCGTTGTCGTTCTGTCTTAAAATCCCATGCTTACCGATAACTCTTTCATAATCCCAGTGTTTCTCAGCGACCTTCCCATTCATGTCAAATGTGCCAATCAGCATATTGTGCTCCTTCTTAGCGTTTAACACACCCTCAAGTCTCCCGTCTTTTATCAACTCCTTCCATCCTCTGTTGGCGCATATACTAACGTAAGATAGTCGGCTTGATGTGTTTGGAATAGAACCTGGCCTAAATTATTCGTTCATTTACGGGCATCGAATCTAAGGGAGCTCTTGGATTCTTACGCAATGTTCCTATTTCGATACAACGTTCCTATGTTCCAGTTACCTACCTTCATGACGTTTTAGGGTAGACTAAGGTTCTCATCTGCTCAATTAGGGCTTCCGTATGGCTTAAACCACCATGCGTCATCAAAACTCTCATGCCTTGGCTTGCAAACAAACTGACCACCGTTTTTTTTTGTCCCGAAAGTTAGAGCTTTTACTTGCCAAGTTTGGGAGCTCGTTCGTTGCAAAGAATGCGCTGATCTTTAGTATTATC
Source organism: Hydrozoanthus sils (assembly GCA_027575215.2). Taxonomy (NCBI): domain Eukaryota; kingdom Metazoa; phylum Cnidaria; class Anthozoa; order Zoantharia; family Hydrozoanthidae; genus Hydrozoanthus; species Hydrozoanthus sils. The sequence continues at coordinate 10,163 of JAOBRD020988833.1, forward strand.
TCTTGCATTTATTTTAGTATTCTTATATAACAAAAAACATAATGATTGACCAGATAATGAAATTGAAGTATTAATATTTATGTAATAAATATTAAAACTAATATTAATATTATCAATTTTGCTTAAAACAAAATAACATCATTATCATTATAATTAGAATTATTATTATTGAGGTTACAGGATTAATAAATGTTAGCATATATTACCTATAGTATTCTATCACTGATAGTATTTTAACATCGTGTTTTTTTGTTTTTCCAACAGCATTCGTTTATACACTCTGTTTTATAAAGCCTCGTTATCAGATGCTCTTGTGTGCAACCGTTGAAAACAACACCGTCCCGTTACCAATCAGCCTCCGTTATCCTCGTTCTGTCGAAAATCATTTGATATTTGCCAAAACCGTGAGTTTTTACTTTATTTTTTCTTCTATTAAACATTACAGGCAGATATCGTAACAAAGCGTGCACTCGATTGTCCTGAATGTTTGCAAGTACAAGAAGAATTGAAGTGTTTGGACAGCTTGAATGAAATTCATTGCTTTATCGCGCTATTATCGTTCAATGATCCAGTTAGGCACTTGCAGTCATTCATGACAAGAGTGGCACAACGAGTTTACTCAACTGTCATGCTTTTTATCATTACGTCAGAATGGATTTTGTGCACCTCGACGACTGATTCAACCACCCGAGTTCTACGTCTTCGGTTTCCTGCAGTTTTAAAATTTTATTTGCAAGGTTGCGTTGACTAAGAACATTAGAAACTACAGAAATTAATTAAGAATGTTGTACTTGAATTTCTTTTTTTATAAAACATCAGTCAGTTTTAGTTATTTGCGGGCAAATTATTTTGTAAAACCAAAATATTAATCAATTAGTAAAGATTCTCTGACGTGAAGGTAAAGCGTGACAGTTGGCAGTAGGCAAGGCAAGGGACGAGTCGGTAGATAGTCTAGCTATCGCTCCTCAATTCACGCTGGAGGGTTTTGTTCGATTGTAAACTACCGGCTGCAGTCAGCTTTCAACTGTGCTTTTTGGTATTTACAATCTTGGAGAATCGTCTCTTGTGTTGTGTAAGGCTGTACAAAGCACGAGCAACAGACAATTTGCACCTCGCTTAAGGCGCGCAATTTCTGTACAATAGCCAAACGATAGCCAAATTAAAAGCGCGAGCAGTGTGAAAATTGGTTTGTTGCCCTTGCAAATTACAGTCACTGTGTAAATTTGAAAGCCTCGAAGGATGTCGGGAAGGTATTGGTATTGCAATGGTAAAGCCATTAAGGTACGATCTAGATAGCCCAGAATTGCCCCGGGGTAGTTTTTTTAATCAATTCTGGACTGATAGCATAAGTAGGTTTCAAGCCCTCAAGACTGCAAGCCCGCGCAAGGTGAGACTAGTTTAGAGCGTGAATTGAGGAACGATAGTAGGGTCTGGGTTCGAATTCTGTCGCTTCTAATTTGTTAAACATGTAGACGTTAGGCTCTGCGCGGTGTTAACAAATTTACTCAAGCACAGAAACGACTTTGGACCAGAACGCTTTTGCAGAGCAACGCTTTGGAAAAGCTGTAGAGACGAGGAAGATAGCTGTAGATATGAAAGACAGGAATAGGCGGAGAAAAATTATTCTGAGTCTTCGATATTTACTGACGTTAAAGCTACAAGCTCGAGGTACTCACAAATAACTCTTTTCTCGGCTGCTGGCACTTTCGGTGCTTGCTCTTTTTTCGAATGCTGACATTTTTGGCGCTAGTTCTCTATTCGGCCGCAACCGCTTTCGACT
>JAOBRD020989050.1:0-11941 GCA_027575215.2 Hydrozoanthus sils
AAAGTTTATAACATAGAGGGCAAAATTACTTCGAGCTGATTGGATAACAGTGGGGGCATTTTTTCTTAATTCAGGGCGAAATTACTGAGCGCTGATTGGTCGCCGGTATACTTCTGAAAATTTCCGAAGATGTTCCAAAAATTTCAAAAAATCGCAAAAATGCCTTAGAAACATTTTCCGAAGATTTGCAAAAATTTTCGAAGATTTCCGAACGTTTCCGAATACCTCCGAAGATTTTCTGACATTTTTAAAAATTTATAAAAATGCCTTAGAAACGATTTTAAACCTCGTCCAAAGATTTTCGTATGATTTCAGAGAATGTAAAGGTTTTATTACAGGTACGTCTTTCGAAGAAACTTGAGATAATTGAGTTAAGTTATGCAACGCTTTCTCGTGAGATACCGCGGAGAATGAAGAATTTTGCCCTCGATGTCATAAACATGTAATCGCAACCTTGGTTCCTCGTAAAATTTAGGACTAATAGCACTTGTGTTTTCAATTTTGAAAAAGTTGAAAACACTCGTGAAATTAATCTTTAATTCTACTCGGCCCCATGCGATTACATATACAAACTCAATGGTATGTTATCTTAGAATTTAAATTTAATTATTAAAACGAGTGCGTTTAGATGAATTGCTTTTGCTTTTTGTATTAAAACACCGGTAGTTTCGCTACTTGCCGTCTATCGCTCATTAGTAAAAATCTTGTCACTATCTATCACAAATGCTGTAATATGATTGGCTACCGTGTATCACCGCTAAATGTAATAACAACAGTAAATGTAATACCGACGCTAAATGTAATAAAACTTAACACTAAATGTAATGTCAACGCTAAATGTAATAAAGATTAACACTAAATGTAATAAAACTTATCAACAGCAATGTAATAAACTTAAATGCTAAATGCAATAAACTCGCTCAGTCCAACTAAATTACCGATAGAAATTGTGAGTTCGTATTCTAACTGTTAAATAGAAAGTAAGTAGGTTAACCAATCAGATTGCACATTTTATGATAGCCTGCTTGTTGAAATAAGGGCCTACCATTTATCAGTTGCCATTTGAAATTGCATCTGACACCAATGCTTATGCTTTCCAGTTTCGAAGTAAAATATTGTATCGAATACTCTACACCAACAAATTGTCTTCGCATGGAACATAAGGGACTTTTTACAAAGACAGTTGAACGCTCATTTGTATTTGTACTGAACAACTCTTGAAAGAAGTTGTTAAATATCAGAATGGAAAAATAACTTTTTAAAAAACGTCAGAGCCAGTAAACGAGATCACCGAAATGTTTTGGTATTTAAACAAAACAACGTCAGTTGATTATTAATCACATATACTTGTGGAAACAAAGAGATTTATCCAGCTTTTAACCTTAAATAAACTTGTATCGGCTATTGAGCAGACCCTAACACAAATGAGGGAAACTTCAGAAACCCACTATAATTGACGGAACAGAACGCCAACGTGACTGCAAAAATAATTAACCTGTTATTAAGAAAATCTACTTTCAGTTTTTCGTTTTAAATGTAAATCCTTTGTAGTTTGTAAACAAATATCAGAAGTTTTGTTAAATAAAAAAAAAACCTCAAGGTCAATTATAATCTGAAACAAAACAACTTGAACTTGCGCACGCCTGAAAGAAATATACAGTATTCATCCAAAATGCAGTAAACTTCACTTAACTTCAAATTAATTGTTGTTGCAGCGGTTGAAGTGTAATGAGCTACATATGTCATAGTCTTAATAGGACTCCCAACTTTGTGTCAACGGGTGTTTTTTTTGTCTTACAGCTTACATACTAAGAGTATTAATCATCCCGAGAGATTCTAGAGCAATGGCAAGAGACTGTGACATTCCAGAAGATACGCTGTGAAAGTCCGCTGCTCAGGACAGATATAAGTTTAAACTAACATTTGTTTAAACATATTTTCATGCAGTAAAATAATATAAGAATATAAGACTTTCATACTTAGCGCCCATATTAGAGTTTACAGCACTGTACAGCTACATGAAAAGAAAAGATGAAGATTACTAAAATCGAAAACTAACTAAGAAAACTGTGGTACTAAACAAAACAAAACTGCTAACTAAATTAACATTATATTTAATTTGACAAATTCAGTCGGTGGATCATTCAAACACTAAACACGACTGAAATTCTTTTAAGGTCTATAGTATCCTTTTTGCATTTTGTAGTTGATACACCAGCTTCTTTTTAACATTAATAGAGTCAATTTTAAGTGTTTGCTCGATAACTCTTGAATTAACAAGCTGCTAGCTTTGATTTGAAGGCACATATATGTACAGCAAGAAAGTTGTTCCTTTTTTGGTAATAGAATTGAAATAAACGTTGTTTATAGTTTGCAGGTTAGTGATCACCTAAAATCTTCGTAAATGCTCCATCAACACAAACAAAAAACACCGACGCTTTCTTTTTACGGTTTTCTTAATCAAATTAGCAATTCAACATATATAGATTCGGGTGAGGCCTCACCACTGGAACGGGGTATAATCCAAGTTTCGCTGATCTACAGCATCAACAAAGAACCCCATAAACCCACACAAAGGAAAGAGAAAAACTCTCTGACCTCGTTGGGAATTTAAACCACGACCTACGAAATAGATCTACGTCGCTCTAACCAACTGAACTACGGGGCCAGCTGGGAGTTTGGTCGTGGGATTTTAAGGACAGATTAAATTGCAGTTATTTAGTGTACTCACCCAAGGTCAAAAAATAGTACAGAAGAAACAGAAAAGAGATAATCCTGTTGTTCGTGCCTCGTGGCCTTGTGCCAGATTTTCAATGTGAACCAAAAACGGCAAGTCCCCTTTTTAAGATGTACCAAACCACGTTACCACAAAACCGTTTCCGAAAACTGAGAAGTATGGGCGAACAATCTTCAATAGAACATTTTTCCGATAGCGACGTCAAGTGGAAAGTCAAATAAACGCCACATATGCGTGCGATAGTAATTAGTTATCCGGATCACAGTTTATTGACCGGTAAAAGTTTTAAGTAGCAAAACACCTCAAGAGAGTTAATAACTCCTCATTGTTTAATTAGCTAGGTACGCTTACATTTTATAATTAATTGCGGCAGTTCTTGGATGAAACTGTTTTTTTAGCAGGTGTTAAAATTATGTTTTCTCCCCTTAAATCATGCTTCTTTTAGCTATTCTGAAAAACCTTGACAAGAAAGTTTTATAGGGCCGTCCCCAACTGGCACTTTTTTTGCACTTGAAATACGAGAAGTGTCGTTTTAGGAAACTAGTACTAATTCTTTTTTAAAGGTGGAAGTGGTGTTGTATTGCAATCCAAACGCAACCAACACGATACAATTAGAAACACCACGTTGTTATCAATAAATCATGATTTACGGGTTGTTATCAAGGAAACCAGATCGATTCATCGTTCATTGTTCAGATACTAAAACCAACCAGCCGCTAGCTTCAATATTTCAGTTTTTGACATACACTTTGAAGAGATTTACTCACTGCGCTTAAACTTGCTGTTTTTTAGGACAGCTCAACTGGAAGCAGTTTGAAGAACACGCATACACATACAAAATAAACGGAGAACTCATCTCCAAGACGAAATAACACCAATTGTACTTGCTAATAACATTTGATAAAAATATTGAATTATCATTTAGAACTATGAATTGATGTTCTGAGCTGTACTAATTAAAAAACCCGGAAGAGCACCACTTTAAACATAAAGTAAGCTCAAGTGTTGTTCGCTGTCTTGCTCTGCTCTGCATATCATGACATTTCGTTCTTTTAATTGTATTCTAGTTTCGTCGTTTGCAATCTATTTTAAAACAGACACCCTATATAGACCTACACCGTATCTGATCGACGATCTCCTAACAGCATATTAACTGATAGAATGTCTTGGGACTAAAGCTGTCTCCAATTCTTAAAATAGAAACTTTGTATGAGCTATGTCGGTTTCTAAAAAGGAGAGATCAAAAATCACAATCGTTTTTTCCCAAAACGGATAAAATAAATGCGGAAGATACAAAAATAGACCTATTTTAAATTTCTAGTTCATCTATTCAGGTAGTTGTTTTTTTCTACGTTTTGGCTTTCTTGCAGTTTTATTTTTTGTCGTTGAGGATTCTCAGTGTCAATATGTTTTGTGGATAGTATTTCACATGCTGTAGCAACTAAAAGAAGCTAAAAGTTAGTTTCAAACAATTTTTATGTTTTTTTTTCTTTTTTTATAACTGAAGAATTTGTTTTATTAGAACATGAGGCTGAAAATCGTATCTTAAGAACATGCCGAGGCTGAGAAAAGATGAAGAACATTTATTTATGATGATAACCTATTGCAAATAACTCATACAGCGTTATGAAAAATTTGCTTTTCGGTGGGCTTTTTGACTTAAGTTCGCAGATAACAATTTTGCATCACATGTTTTTCATTTACCAAATCGCAGTTCTTACAGGTACATCTCTTGAGACAAACTGGAAAAAAAGTCAGTATATATTTATTTCACAAATAACACAAAATTGAACAAAACTAATCTGAGCTGGATAACCAGATTCCAGCAAATGTTTAATTTATTTCCCAGTGCCACAGTTATGCCAACTGATAAGTAGTACAGTACTTGTAGTCAATTATCTTCAAGTCTAACTTCTACCCATCCATGTTATCAGTAGAACATGTTTAAGAACTTTTGAGGCTGATATTCCGAAAATGTTTAAGAACATCCACCCTCAGTCGAAAAATTCGACGTTCTTACAAAAAAAGAGTGTAAATGCGAAACGGATCAATACTTTATGGCTGTTTTCAGCTCGTTGACAAACTAATAAACCAAATCGAAAGAAATTAAAAGTAAATACTCTCTCATTTACACTGAAAATAAACTTCACTTGACGTAAGGGTATATTAATTGGGTTCACTTTATCTAGAATAATTCGATTTTATATTGAGCCCTTAATTCGCTCTTTTTAACTTTATACTAAAAAATTAAAACAAAACCAACGTACGTAACCAAGAGCTATATTTAGGACAAGCAGGCACCTTGTATCAGATATGCATGCAAACACTTAATATACTTTTAATCTAAAAGCCCCTTTCAACGACTTCCTAACTATAAAATATTAAATAAGTGCTTCTATAAATTCAATATTTTTGATGGTTCTAGACTTCCACCTTGATTTCATACTTCAATCGTTTTGAAATTGCCAACATTTAATACAGATTTTTTTTTTTACAAATTACTTTTCTTTCAGTAAGTCTTTAAAGTGTTGTATTTACGGAAATGTGTGAATTTAAAACTTTTGACCATCAAAAATGAAATTCTAAAGATTCTTTGACCAAACTGCAATTAAACGTGCATTAGCAGCAGACGCCGGAATCTTGTAGGTGATTTGCGGACAGCAGGCTGTTTGGTACTTTGTAAGAAATTATCTCAATGTCATCCGTAGCCCATCATTTTTAGATTTACAGAAATAAAGTTCTTATTCTTATCAAAAGACTGTTTTTAGAAAACGCTTTGTCAAACATTTAAAAAAGGTTATTTATAAAGGAAGCTCTATTAAAGCCAGCCGTATATGAAAAAAGTACAAAAAAGACAAAGAAATTAAGCCTTGTGTCAAGGCCCATAAGGAAGCTTACCTTTACAAGGAAAAATGGAGAATAGTGGACAAATTTTCCTTGTCGAGGAAAAGCTGGCATGCTAGCTATCCCCTGACAAGGAAAAATTGCCTAGTCTGAAGATTGCTCGTGTAAACGAACAACAAGGGAAATGTGGCAAGGATATGATGCCCAGGCGTAACTGAAAACTTGTCAAGTAAAATTTGCTCGTTGTCTACACGAACAAGGAAACCTTGTCAATGAAAAATTGTAAAGAAATACTTGTTGAAAAATTGCTCGTGTAAACTGGGCTTTATAGGATTGGGTTTTTCTATGTATAACTTCAACTGAACTTAATTGGCAGAAAAACTGTCTCATATTTATGAACTTAGATTTTTTCAACATAGTCTTAATACGTTCTTTTAGAAATGGTATTTGATGGACCTTAGGTTCTTTTGAAAAAAAAAGCCATTGGTTCTTAATTTCATAAGGCACTAGGCGACCAGTAATTTAGATAACTGCTACAGGGCAAATAGTCTTGTGATATGATGTGGAATATATTGCTGGTAGCGAGTGGTATATTCGAGACTGTCCGAGATGCCGAGACAGCCTTTTCAAAATCCGAGCCCTAAACTTTGAAAAGCAGTTGAATAATTTACCGGACCGAGATGTTACGATACGAAAACCCGGGACCGCGAGTCATAAACTGCCAACGGAGACACTAAATCGGTAAATTTCAAGCAAAGTAGCCCTGTCTGAAATGTGGAGAACTGCTAGCTATTTTGTGAGGAAACCCGAGACTAAGACAGGGAAAAAATAAAAAAAATGCGAGACCTCGAGACATGACCAACAAGATGTCGAGATTTCGAGAAATAACCGTTTTTTGCCGAGATTTTCATTTCTTACGGGACAATTAGCTACCTCTTTTAGATGATAACCATAAAGTAAGTTTATTTTTAAAAAATCACTAGCATGCATGTCTTTCAAGCTATATATAGCTTGAAAGAATTAAATAGCATATTAAAATATACTATTTAATGCTGTTTTACATCTTGTGATGAACCAGAAGTAAAAATCAGATAATTTGGGTTCTAGTACTGTTCAAAACCTAGACTAATTTTTGTCTATTTTTGTCTATTCAAAACTTAATGCTAAATACGTTTTAATGAATATGGAGTTTATATTAAGAATAATAGCCTTACAGATTATCAAATTTTAGGATTCCATATACATGGGCTATACATACTGAGAGTAAAATTCCAGTTATTCAGTCGAATATGAAACGCGGGTGTAAAACATATAATGCAAAACATAAGCCAGTTTGGCAAGGTAAGAAACTTTGAATTAATTGTTCCAACTGCCCGTCACAAAAAAACTGCAACTTTAGTAATCTAATAAGGTCTAACGCCCGCGCCACTTCGTGTCAGAGATAAGTAACAAAAATGAGTGCAGAATCGTATGTACGAAAATAAACCTTTTGTTCTTTTTATTGACGCTAAGGTAAAAAGAAATTTGCTATACACTCGGGATAATTTTTCTTGTACAACTCAAATACATTGAAATGCCTGCTTTCTAATTGCTGTTACTGCTGCAACCCCAACGTAACGACTACCGGTCATTTTTTTTCTACAGCGTCTTAAACGAACAGATTTTAGACAGAATTATAAAGTTTCGATTCAAACTCTGGCTTTTTCCCCACCGAATAGGACGATTGGTGCAGTAATTATAATGCGCTGAAGAATGGCACAACTTTTCGCATTCATGGGTTGAGCGAGTAACGTCACGTTCAACTTAACCGTGACAGCTAGACTCACAAGTTGATAATGGCGGACCGAAAACTCGCAAAAATCATACTTATAGTGTGTGAAACATAAAACGGTTTGGACTGTTTTTTTTTAGTACCTCTACTTGCTGTTTTTGGAAAAAACAAGTTTCATTGCAGTGGCACTTTTTTCGCTTGGCGTTTTGGGTTTGATTCATCAGTCTGCATTCGCAGACTTAAAAAGAATGAAAAGTAAGAGTCAGCTTTTAACCCTGTTTGGGCCTTGCTGGCCAATCAGGCTGTTGCTTTAGGTATAAATGTCTTGCTTAAAGTGCCTACGTCATGAGGTGTTTTATTACGTCAGCGGCTAGAGCTTGCTGAACGAGGAGTAGCGATGAAAAATTTCTGTCAAAATCTGTTATGGTTCTCGAGACATTAACATTTAATGTTTTCAACTGATAACGTCAGTTGTTGCTCAAACTTTCAGTTTTTTGAAAACTGCTGCCAATCCTGACTCTTTGGATGAAAGTTAGTAACTATTTCAAAGAATATCTCGAGATAAATCGTCAGCCCAAGTTTGGCTTAGATTCATCCAAAAATTACGGACTGGCAGCAGATTTCAAAAATTGAAAATTTGCTGGCACAACAACTGACGTCGTTAGTTGAAAACTTTAAGGTTACAGGATAGGATAGAGGTGTGTTTGGCAAAATTTGCGTTTACGCGTCTCGTTTAAATGAAAGTACAGCCCTTTCTAGGACCAAACAGATGCAGATTATTGCTTTGTTTGTAGAATTCAGAAAAACTTACACTTTTTCCCATTTCAAAGTCAAATCCGCAAAAGTACCTCTTGTTTGCCAAATGTTAACTCTCATGCCTGTTTTGACTAATAGCTGTTAGAATGTGATTTTCGTAATCTTAGATAGTTAAACTTAAAAAGGGTGTCGGGTAATTTCGAGCTTTTAAGTGGTTTAAATTTGACAGCTTTTTTCTTTAGAAGTTTTAGAAAATGAGTTAATCAAATACTGATTCAAGGATATCTCTATTATTAATTACAGAAAAATTCCCGACATACTTTTGAACATCCGGCTAATGTCAATAAGCTGTGAAAATTTGGGCAAGTTTGATTGAAACCAGGTGAAGTTATAACCTTTTAAAGTCGTCAAAATACCCCATTTTCAATATGCGAGAAAAACACGAGTAAGATTTCGCGGGAATTGTGGTCTAGATCTTGCTGACACTTTAACACCTCCTCGAAATGTTAACTGAAGCCAATTAAGCAGAGCCAATCATGGACGGTCGGAAGCTCCGCATGACTTGCTGCCTGTCACAAGAAGTTCAGTTGGCTTACGGTACTTTGCGAAACGAAACCAGGCGAAACTAAATGAAACGGTAATTTGCCAAACGGTAAATTGCGAAACGGTAATTTGCGAAACGGTAGATTGCGAAACGGGAAAGAGCGAAACGGCAATTCGCGAAACGGTAATTCAGTTGCGAAACGGGAAATTGCGAAACGGTAATTTGCAAAACGGGAAATTGCGAAACGGAAACCCTTTGAAAAATCTATAGGTTTATCTCACTGCCACTGGTGTCCACTGGAGTAGTGATACCCCCCCATGGTGAAACCATGAATGTTAGGAATGTGTTAATGAGGGGATAATTACCCCCGAAGCTGTCATAATAACACCCTCCCTCTGGGCCCCCAAGCTGTCATAATTACCCCTTGGAATGTTAACTGGAGGATTTCCCTATTGTTGCAGTTGAAACAAAACACGCATAAACATTGAAACTGACTTTTATTCGTTATTAATTTTTCCCTGTACAGATATAATAGGTCAAAGATGCAGGTTTTTTTCAGTCAAGATTCTTCATCATCATCATCTTCAGGAATATCTTGCTTCTCAAACAAATTATTCAACAGAAACTTCCTGGCATGAATAGCCGCTTCAGCTCGAACCAGTCATAATCGGCAGTGTCTATTAGATCATTTCTTGTTCTGGCTATTTTGCGATAGTGCATCCCTTCAAGTTTTTCCATTAGAATATTTTGCATGTTCATTCCTATAAACAGGAAATAACCTGTTTTGAGCTTTAATTTCTGCAACTCGCTCAGAATTGCCCCTTTCTTGGAACTGACTTGTAAGTTCTTGTAGCTCGTCATGATGTCGGGCAACAGCTTCGTCTTGAAGTTCGTACCAAATATCTTCACGATCATTATCACTGTCATTATTGTCAGTTTCAACTTCTGAACTCATCGATTCACTCTCTTCATCACTCCCTGCACACTCCTCATTAGAGCTTAGGTTATCATCTTCGTAGGACTCCTGTCTCTCACTAGCACAATAATCATAATCAACGTTTTTTCATCTTGCAGCCAGAATTAGAGATATATATGTCCTTGTAAATGCTTTTTTCCCAAAGAAACTATAGCTCGTGTATGACCGCTGTAACTTTGAAGACTTTATAGCAAATGATTCAGACGGGATTTTATTACCCTAATATATAGTATTGCACAGTCACAAAAGTGTGTACTTGTAAAGCTATTCATTGTTTAAATAGAGGGTCAGCAAGGCCCTTAACCAAGGGCAAGAAGGCCATATCGAGGCCAAACGAGTCAAACACAGGCCGAACGGGAAAATCGGGCCAAAATCGGATTATACTCACATCCTTATTCTTATCCTTAATCCGATTTTGGCCCGACATGACCTTCTTGCCCTTGGTGAAGGGCTTGATGCTGGCCCTGCTAAATCTGTAAAATACGAAGTATTTTGTATTGAACGAACATCATGCACTCATTATTTAATTCACCAAGGGCAAGAAGGCCATATCGAGGCCAAACGGGCGGAACGGGAAAATCGGGCCAAAATCGGATTAAGGATAAGGATAAGGTTGTGAGTATAATCCGATTTTGGCTCAATTTTCCCGTTCGGCCTGTGTTTGACCCGTTTAGCCTCGATATGACCTTCTTGCCCTTGGTGAAGGGCCTGATGCTGGCCCTCTATATAACTTGTTGTTTAGGTCTATTATAGGCTTAACTGAAGTAAATAACTCGCTTGGCAATTGGATAAATAAATAATAAATAAATTTACCGTTTCGCAAAGTACCGTCTTGCAAATTACCGTTTCGCTCAGGCTGTTTCGCAAATTACCGTTTCGTTTCGCCTCGTTTCGTTTCGCAAAGTACCGTAAGCCCAGGAACTGTTACTGCCAAGTATTTTGTCGTTACCCCCTTAACCACCGTATATGTTTGCTAGCCTGTGAACAGGCTCTATCTGTCTGAGGAAAGGGGAAAATTAAGCCGCTCGCAACTCGCTTCGGCGCCCGATGATTTCCTCCCTTTTCCTTGAACAGAGAGCCTGTTCACAGGTAAATGTTTAGTAATTTACCCAACTTGTTGTTTCAGTGATTAAAATCAAAGGCTCTATGAGCCACCTCATGAATAAATATAAGTTTAACAACAGACTTCTTAATAACTAGGTGGTGACCCCAAATTGTTTATAATTTAGATTATTCTATGAAAACAGTTTGATACACGAAGTAGGCCGCTAGAATTCTATCAACTTTTGAAATATAAAACAATCCGCAAATTGGGAAATAATGCCGCAGCGAAAAAACTAGCTTGCATCGAAGACTATCTTGAAACGTTCGACGGTTGAAAGAGCTTGAACTGGCTGCATGAAACCCAGGCAACGAAAAAACATATCCGACAGTATGTCTTGACGGGAAGAGGTGTGAACTGACAAAAAGTTACACCAGAGTTAATATTAAGCTTATGGTTACCACAAGAATACAAACTTCAGTTGACATGACTTTCCAGTATTGAAATAGTAGGAAAAGTTTGGATTTTTATATCGTCCCTGTTCAATCACAAGAATGGGATTACTTACTCTTGATATAGTTAACGTTTTTTTATATATTTAATAACGTTTGAATATCGTTCAGGCTCATAATTACTTTTTATATTACATGGTTCCCACAAAATGTGAGCTCGTTCTGTTTATTACGTTTTTTTGCGAAGACTAAATATTGACTACAAACAACCAGGGTCAACAAAAAACGATTAATAAATCCTTGCTACCAATTATTTGTAGAATCGCTTAGTTTACCATATAACGTGCGTGCTGATTGGTTAACCATAGTGGGTTACCCACAGTTTTGTTAAAAGCAGTAATATATTTTTATTTATATCTATTCATATTTTCCACCAATATTTTTCTCCTTCATTTGCTAAAATCAAACAAATTATGTATTTATGAATGTATATATGTGTGTTTAAGTATTATGTTGAAATAACCGTTGTTTTGCAATCCAGTAGAATTTGTACCTCCGCCTCCTGAACAAATATCAAATGTACATTTGTCACCTGGTCCTAACCCATTTTTTAGCTTCTCAGTTATTTGTTAGAGCTAGTACTTTCCCTAAGTTTAAATAAACCAGCTAAAATTCTGTAAATCTTATCTAAGGTAAAAATAAAAAACTGTAGACTTGTAGATTAGATACTCGTATACAAACGATCACAACAAACTTGTTTCTTTATTTGATTTCGGTCACAACTGAATCATAAACCAATCACAAACCATTTCATCACTG
>JAOBRD020989157.1:0-11941 GCA_027575215.2 Hydrozoanthus sils
ACGGAGCACTGACAGAGGGAGGGGGTAAAGGGCGCACCGTCGGCTTCCATTGATAGCAGCACTCTCTGAGAGCTGAAAGAACTACCGACGTTAAATAACGGTGCCTTTACCTTCTTAAGGTCAAATTCTGACATGCTGTACTGAACCAAAGCAAAGTGTAAGAGAAACTGAGTACTAAGTACTCTTTGAAAGTGTCTGTTTATATGGCCAACGATGCTTTTATTGAGAACGTGCCAAAAGTATTTTTGGAATAGTCCTTCAATTCCATCACATTTGCATCAGAAAATCAAGCTCCCGCTTTGGCCACACCTAATGATTTAGACCGCGCAAAGGTGATAAACGTCACTTCAGCAGCATTGCGAAGCTTTTGTCACGACTGTTTCAAACGACGAACTAACGTCAGGCTTACATCGTGTCAAACTCAAGTGAAGTGCAACTAAGATACAATGATTGAAACCATGATGTACCAGAGTCGTGTAGCAATACGAAGATAGTTTTGCAACACAACTCTGGCTCAACGTTTTTTTTAAGCTCGTAATTTAGTCACACTTCAGTTGAGTTTTACACGACGTAAGCGCGACGTTAGTTGGGTGTTAGCATTCGCTTGAGAGCAGAGAAGAAGACAGTTTCGGTCTAGTTACAAAAGATTAATTCAGTTAGAGTTTGCGATTACTTAAGAGTCTGTAAAATATAGACCGGCAGAAAGATTCACGCATCCTGACGTGACATCACAAACCGTCATGAAACCCAGACTCTTTTTTGTAGCAACTCGCGGTTATATTTATTGGGCGTGGCCAGCGCGGCAACTTTGAAATTCGAAGAAAATAAGTTGCAAAAGCGTTTAATTTAGGAGTACTTATTTATTCAATACAAAGGTTTTTTTCTTCAGATGAGACCAACATCGATAGAAAAAGAAGTTTTCCCATTCATGGCACAAGATGGAGAACTATTTGCTATGGATCTTCAAGGTAAGAATCCAGACCTCTCACCCACTTCCGATGAAAAACCAGGAGATTTTGGTTTTTGAGACAGCAAAAAACCTGGAGAATTTACGGAAAACAAGGAGATTCAATAATTCATTAAAACTCACCGGAAGAGCGTGAGGTTGTTAGAGAGCTTGGTGCCCCATTCATACCAGACCTTAACCATGGTCTAAGGAGATTTGACGCTCAAAAACAAGGTGGTTTAACCAAACCTGGTTTATTACCATACCATACCATACATGTTTATTCAAGATTGCAAAATAAAAATATACAATATCAAATCTTAAACGGAGAAGATGCATGAAAGGAAGTTAAGAGGTTATCCCTATCGAGTAACTCCCTAAAGCAAAATCAAACACACACACGTTCACACACAGAAAGATAGGAACGTTAAAACTATAAAAATTATATTTCTAAAAACTTCTTTAAATTTTTTTAAAAATTATTTTAGCTAGTTGATTCCGCAATTTCGGCTGGCAGATTGTTCCAATGTACAGTTAATAAAGTCAACTTTGCTCAGGCAAATAAGTAAAAAAAACGATAAGAGTAGTGGTATTTCACGGACGCATTTCAGCTCCCGTTTATTGTACACCTCTCATGTCTTTATTTGATCTAGACAGTTTTTTAAACTGGTAGTTCTTAAAAAGAACGAGGTGCTGCCCGATTAACGAGGCACATTCAAGGGTAAATACTAAATTGTTTGAATTAACATGCTGTGATTTCGATCATTGACTGATTGTGTTCGTGAGTTGACAGCGACGCTTTCGTTGCATAAGAAAGAAGGAAAAGCCATAAAAGCACATTGCCTTCCTCTCGAAAGCTAGTTTAAGCTTTCAGATGCTTGATGAATGCTTCCTTGCTGTGTATTTGATGCATTATTCGTACCTTATTTAACCTTTCTCTCAAAGACCACTCACGTCGATCGCACACACTCCGACCGAGTGTTCAACAAAGGAAACCAACAAACAAACTTTACGCAGAAGCTGATTGGCCTACAGTGGTCGAACCAACCATATATGGAACACCACTAATACCGGAAGCAAAAAAGCCATGAATTCACTCCACAGATTGGCCTCAAGAGGCCGAACCAACCATATATGGAAAGTAGACGGAAAACCGGAAGTAAAAATCGATTTTTTCTGCCGGAATAGAATAACTAAACTTGTTTAAATTAAACCATATTTAACTAACTTAGATTAACTGGTGAGAATTTGGCATAATCAACGAGAACTGCAATATCAACGACCACGGCTGGCTTACAAAAAACAACTCTCTGGTTTGCCTTGTTCGACCATGGCTGGTCGTTTGCCCTCTCTTTTGTCTTAGTTACGCTTTATGAACAAAAAAGGATGAAAGTATCTTTCATAAAGATGAAAGAAGGTTGAGGAAACTTTCTGTTGATTGTTCCTGTAGTCGTAAGAACTCCAAAAATGAGCTTTTTGACGTTGTAGTTTTCAAGACGACGGCTCGCAGGTGGTACGTATGGTGCATTCCAACGCTATTGTTTTTAATACTATTGTTCTCTGCCATCGTCGCCGTTTCCGTCCTCGTTTAAGTCCCCCAATTTGCCGAAAACTGGGAGACTCCCGGCCAGACTTGAGAGGTCTGAGAACCAGTCCTGGCCCTACACTGCATTAAATGTAGTTCTCCCAAACCGCTGAATAATACTGCCCTTGTGTGAACAACAAACTCAAGCCTTTATTGTTTTCTTATATTTTCTCAGGATTCTGGATGGACGTAGGCCAACCTAAAGACTTCTTAACTGGAATGTGTTTATACCTAAACTGGCTTAGAAAGAAATGCCCCGAGGAGTTATACGAAGGGTCTGGAGTTGTGGGAAATGTTCTTGTGGTAATTTTTTGGCTTGTTTGGTTTTTAATCACCCAATAGGCCTTCCTGATATAACGCGCCCAATGATTGGTTTCAAATCTATTTTATATATTAGAGAATAACAAATGGTTATGAAATAAGGGTTCTTTATGGTTATTTTCTAAAAGGGATAAAACAGCATCGCTTGTGTTTCTATACAACTTATAAAATGGTTATGATGTAAGTGGAGACTCAAAAGCAGAGAGAAAACTTGGCTTTGTCTCGTTTACTCTCAACACTTTCCTCGCGCCCTCTTACGTCATAGAGCCGAAACCAGTTGTGGAATTGCACACAGTTTGGAAATCCTGCTGATGAACAGTAACTGTTTTGTATGTTATTATTATTATTTTTTAATTTCAGCAACATGTACAGTTTATGTCTGTAATTGTTTAAATTTACGTCATAACCATTTTATAAACTGTATATACAATGTTGTTTGATTTTGAAGTGCCTATGAAATGAAAAATGTTATTAATCCAGTGGATAGATCTCGCTAAAGGAGGAATAGCGGTGAAAAAATTTGGCCAAAATATTTTATGGTTCTCGAGATATTAATGTTTAATCTTTTCAACTGATGACGTCACTTTGTTTTTAGGCAAATTTACATTCTTCTTTTAAAATCTGCTGTTTGGATGAAGTTAAGACAAATTTAGGCTGGTGATGTTTCTTAAGGTAGATAGATCATTGGTCCAAGTTCGGCTCAAATTCATCCAAATATTATGGATTGGCTGCAGATTTTTAAAAAACGTAAAATTGCCTAAAAACTAAGTTACGTCATCAGTTGAAAGCATTAAACGTTGATATCTCCAGAACCATAAAAGATTTTGACCATTTTTTTCTACCGCTATCACTCATTTAGCAAGGTCTATCCTCAGCTAATAAAATTTTAATTTCATTTCATTGGCACTTTAATATTATTTTGTTTCAATTCAAATTAGCCAAACTAGCCTCGTTCTGGAGTTAAACTTTAAAAAGAATATGTTATTCGAAACGAGGCTACAGTAGGGCTTATTTGAATGCAGACAAAATAATATTAAAGTTTTCGCCTTTTATGAACGAGATTTATAACGAAACGCACATCGTTATAAGACGAGTACGGTTTAATCTTAGAGCCCAGGTTCGGGTAAAGAAAAATCGGCTCAGTGAAGGCCATATTTGGTAAAACTCGTCCTTGTTCTCGAAACACTAAGTATGTCAAAATTGCTTTTGCTTATTTTCTTTATACGTTTTTTAAAATGAGTAAATTTTGGTTCGCCATCTTTTTCGCTGTGGCCTAGTTTCTAAAGTTTCTCAACTCTCTTTCCCAGGACCCAACAGCCCGTATCGGTGAGAACTGTCGGATTGGACCTAACGTTGTTGTGGGGCCTGGTGCTGTTGTACAAGATGGTTAGTACAGCGAACTTTTGTGTATAGATATTATATTTACTAGTAATTACATCTAAGTCCTCATCTTTCTCGCTTTTGAACTTAGGTAGACTTGATGGGACCAAAAACTTGAATGAATCAGCTGGGAAAATCACCGACCACGGTGACCCGATTCAAACGCCTTACTGCTAAGCTACAGTAGCTCGACTGTGGAACGAGTTCAGCAAGGCGTAGAAAGCAATTCTCGATAAGACCCGTTTCAAACGCCGTGCTACCGTTGTGTTAAAGTGTCTGAAGTGAAAAATTTTTTTACTTCCGTGGATAGACCTTGCTAAATGAGGAATACCGGTGGAAAAATTTTGTCAAAATCTTTTATGGTTCTCGAGATATTAACATTTAAAGTTCTCGACTGACGACATCATGTGGGGTTCTAACAAATTTGCATTTTATAAGTTGAAGTCTGCTGCCAATCCATAATCTTTGGACAAATTTCAGCCAATTCTGCACTGGTAATTTATCTATATCTCGAGATACATCAGCAACCCAAGTTTGGATTGAATACATCAAAGGTTATGGATTAGCAGCAGATTTAAACAATATGCAAATTTGTTGGTATCCCACATGACGTCATCAGTTGAAAACTTTAAATGTTAACATTTCAAGAACCATAAAAGATTTTGACAAAAATTTTTAACCGCTATTCCTCATTTAGCAAGGTCTATCCACGTAAGTAATAAAATTTTTCACATTATATAGGCACTTTAAGCTCACCTGAACTTAGAAAATCCAACTTTATCGAGACGTGAAAGTCTCCATAGGCGAAAATTTTTACCCCGGGTCATTGTTCGCTCATACTCAACCATTCTAAAACTCCGAATTTTTCTGTTCCAAGGGACAAGTGACTTAGTTTAGAGTTAAGCTGTGATTAGTGAGTGGAGGCACTGCTAAGTAGTGGAAATGTTTTGTTGTTAGGCACACGGTTATCGCGATGTGTAATCCTTCGGGATGCCACAGTGAGGTCGCATTCGTGGATTCATTCGTCTATTATTGGATGGAAATCGGTTGTTGGTCAATGGGTAGGTGATAAAAGATTCTTTTTGTAGCTTGTTGTTTTCAGTTGTATATTATTTTACACTATGATGTTTACGACATAGTGGACTGAAGAAATTTTAACCATAGCAAGTAAACTGTAAATTATCTTGCAGCAGACGCCATTACAAATACGAAACTTGCTGAATGGTGAACAAAATTGTTCCAACCAGTTCCAGTTTGCTTTCCTCTTCTCCTATTTATTTTATTTTCCCGGCTATGATGCATTGAAATTTATAGTTATTGACAGAGTGGATAAGTCATCCGCCAGCTATCAAGCGATAGTTCATTTACAAATCAAAGAATCCATTTGCCTTTTTTTATTCATCAATCCTCAGGTTCGTATGGAAGGCGTGTCAGTCTTGGGAGAAGACGTCATTGTGAAAGATGAACTCTACATAAATGGAGGACGTATTCTACCGCACAAGTCGATATCGGCATCATCTCCTGACCCACAGATTATCATGTAAATGAATCTTGTCAGCACTGCCCACAATGGATCTGCATTTACAGTCCCACGATGCAATTGTACCTATTCCCACAATGCCTCCGTATCTCTAATAAGCCAGTTCGGAATTACAGAAATATATGCGCGCTTCGGAATAAAGTGTAAAACTCATGAAACTTAAACAAAGGGACACAATGAAGCTGGATGGGAATTCGTTAATGATCCTTTCTTAAGTTTGATGAATATTTCGTTTTATCCCGACGCGTGCACATTTTTCTGAAATCTCGAACTAACTTGTTGTTTTCACGGTACAAAAAAGTCAAGTGTTGAACAGAGTTGGGGTATCTTAATGAAATCTGATTTCATCCTTGTCCTTATGGGACAGGACTCAGAAAAATTAGGTTAAATAACCAAAATACGTTTCTTCTATATTAAAGTTAACCATAATGATTATACGGACTGGTTAGGAAAGCCGGCAAACCTCGAGAGGGAAATACAAAGAAAGTACAAATATGCTTTTTTATACTGTAGTTAGAACAAATTTCAGTTCAGGGTCACTTAAAAATGTTAGTGAGAATGTTTTGACTGCTATTATTGATTTGCTTTTCAATACTTTTTTTTTTGTGCATGAGAGAAAAACGTACTGCAACAGTAAAAGGCGAACAAAAACATACACAACAACTGACAAGGGTCGTACAAGCTTTTAAGAAGTCAGTAGGGTGGGTTGAGGGAAATTTAGGCTTTGAAAAAAGTTTCGATTACTGCCCTTCAAAAACAGTTGCAACTTCTAGATATTCTTGCGAATAATTAAATTGTCATGTTGGCTAGTGTTTGTACGAAAAGCGGCACGAATAACTAGTACAAGTTTTATCAGTGCTTTCCATTGTGTAAAATAGAAGCAACGTTTCTTATTAAAGTATCGACATTGGATGACTGACTTTTTCTGTGAACTGCAATTTACGACGATAAAATCAGTGACTCTTGCTAACAGCAAAAAGGTATAGGTTTAATAGCTGGGGCTGGTCACGAAGTCTGGATTGTCTTTCTTTATGAACACAGGCGGCCCAGGTCATAACAGTGACTAACCGCGTAAAAAGATAATAAAGGAATATCTTAATCTCGTTTACTAGTGTTTTTGTTCATTGTCAGTCTTTCTTCCAAAACAGCTCAAATTCGGCATTCTCCCCAAATCGACTTGTGTATAAACACTTAAAACGATTTTTGTTTTCTTTTATTATCGTTTCATAACCATCGTATTACTATACTGAGTTAACCGACCGCCTATGATATGTTTTCCAGGATTTTAAATACGGACAATTCAAAGCAACAAGCTTAGGGTAAGTTAGGTTGGGAAGATACGAAGTGCGTGCCATTATCGGAGAGAAATAAATTTAATGACCAAAGATATTGGACAAAGACTAAACAGTGGGAATAATGTTGGGACCATGGTTTTACAGTTCTTTCATCATTAAAGGTTGTAGAACCTATCTTTGATCCGGCTACATGTCTTGGATGTTTTAGTTTTGAAAATGAAGTGAAATATTTTCAGTAAGTAAGAGTATTCGCTCTTAATTTGCACCGAGCTTTTAAATGAGTTTTGGCGAAACTTTCTAAATTTTATTGGTGTGTCATGTTTTAAATTCGTTTGACGACAATGCGAGGTTTTAAGCATTTATATCATTCACATATAAGTTGCATCACTTACGTTCTTGATGGTAAGAAAAATGATTGTTAACTGTTAAATTGTAAAAAGAAATCCGGTGTTAAACCAAGTTTAAAGACGTCCTTTGGCGAACGTTCTATTACGCGCGCGCCTTTATTCACTGCATATCACGTTCAGCAGAGCACGAGGGAACTTAACGCCAACCCGCTAGCTACCCAGGGAAAAATTTCAGCTTTTCAATTGGTATTTTTTTAGGGTAATTTTAAAACCGAGAGGTATTTTATTAGGGTGGAAAATTTTTATCTCTTGGTATTTTTTGGGGCTCTCAAAGTTGGGGACTTTTCCGACGGTCTGATCCCTACCCTTTTGAGCCCGGAGTACATCCCCCCTGGGATTCAAAGCAAATGATGTTCATAAGTTTATGTGCTCTGATTGGTAAAACAGCTGTACCATTAATTTTCCCAACATCAAAAGCACAAAACAAGCAAGATTTTATAGTTCATGTGGTATAACACTTTAGATTTTGTTAAAACCAATTTACATCCGGTTGACTTGTACAAAACGACAGGCGAGTTTTCAGCTTTCAGGAATTGTTGTAACAAGCACGTTAGTTTAGTAAACAAATGAACAAAGGATTAGCTATATAGAGTCACGATTTTGTTAAAACCAATTTACATCCGGTTGAATTGTACAAAACGACAGGCGAGTTTTCAGCTTTCAGGAATTGTTGTAACAAGCACGTTAGTTTAGTAAACAAATGAACAAAGGATTAGCTATATAGAGTCACGATTTTGTTAAAACCAATTTACATCCGGTTGACTTGTACAAAACGACAGGCGAGTCTTCAGCTTTTAGGAATTGTTGTAACAGGCACGTTAGTTTAGTAAACATATTAACAAAGGATTAGCTATATAGAGTCACGACAGTTTTATCAAAATTTTGCCAACTTAGTTAAAAATTCAATAAAATGGAAAAATCAGTAACAAACAACACTCAAATGCATTGAGGTAATAAATACCCCCCTTTTCAGTATGGAATCTGTGATACCGACAGTGGAATAGATTAAGACAAAAATTTAAAAAAAAAGATTCGTTGTATTTTTACATAGTGTAATTTTGGCTTCCTCTTTGATGGTCTCTTTCGTTTATCTTTTCCCTCGTTTCAGGTGTTTGTCCGTAAATTTACGGAAGCCTGAGCGGCTAGGGCTCTTAATACATGCAAGACAAAATTTTCCACCTTTTTTTGTTCAAATGATGATTCCATGAAAACCATTAAGTCACAATTACTATAGCTGGGGTTCACTCCGCTCGTGGCATCTTTGCGGGACACGTCTTTGCTTTTGCATAATAAAGAGTATTAATAAACTATAACTGCTCAAACTAAATTTAGCTTGGCGCGCAAAATAATCTTAGAGTTAGAGGGGCTTAAGTACACAGCGGGACTCAGCCGCCCATTAATGAAAGCCGCATTCATTGTACGAATACTCGGCGTAGCTATAATATCACGTGCAGTCCGATATTCAGTATCTAACTCAGCTCAAGGGTTATTAATGTATTTTTCTTCTTATTTTGTCTCTCGTCCAAAAAAAGTAGAGAAAGACGTTCATGAGCCTTTGCTCTGCTTCACTCTTTGTACAATTACAAACGAACTAAGTATGTATTCTGTTCGTAGTAAAACCTTAACATTCTCTCCTACTGTGATAAACTGTACAATTAAGATAAGATACTAAAAATACTTTTGACTAATTTGTAAAGAGGATACACTCGTTATGCATTTTTAATAATTTCACAGCGGGAAATAGCCGCGCGCCGATCATTCATGAGTAAACTTCACTGCATTGTACAAATACCTGTGCACAAAAAAATCAGATGTCCTCGTGATGTATATAGTTCCTAAATGTTCGCCGAAGAGTACTATAATTCTTGTACTGTAGGAGTTTAATACTTTGTTGAAAATGCCAAGATTTTTGTCTAATAGACTGATCAAGAAACTTTCGAAAACTAAGTCTGAACTGGATAAGAACATTAATCAGACATAATTATTAGCTTATCATTATTCAATTATTAATAGTCCGATGGCGTTTTTTCGTTTGAGGAACCTACTGGATCATTGATATTCATTGTAGGCTTAACTATATCGACTAGCGAATGTAGGATGGACGTGTGCACTGTGGCGAAATTAAAGTGCGTCATGTAAAGACTTTTTGGCTTCCTGCAACAAAATTGACTAAGCGGTTGTGTATTTGTGATGAATAATCGATATCTAACACTTTTGCACACGAACATGATCAGATTTGATAAATCAGCCAAATAATAAACTGATTTTGTGCTGTCTGAATGACACGACGTCATATCTACCCTCAAGAAGTGATTTCAGTGCATACTTTATAAGCTGCGATCGAGCGAGCTATGAGTACATGGAGCCCCTTGTACTGTGGTACAAAAATTACGAGAGCAAGTTGCCTTAAAGCTTGCTACGAAAGATTTTATTCTTTGATATCTTAGTTTTGTGTAGACTGGTGACCTTTATTTATGGGGCGAATTCACTGCTCTGATTGATATCGGTGTTGACTTTTCCAACCCGCAGACAAACAACACAAACACCATGTACAAGTTGCAATGATTTATTCGATCAGCACGTAAAAACTATGATTGAAAATATGTAAATCTAATTATTAATTAAGATTGTGTTTCGCATCTTCGCTAAAGATCTTGTACGTGAGGAATTAAAACTATATGAATAATAATCAAACAAAGTCAAAGGGTCTCTTGAGTGACCTTGATATGTAATTGTGCAATACTCGTTCAATAGAATCACGACGACTTGATTGGATGAGTTGATTTACATTTGTTAAGGAACTAGACTTGGTTATAATATATGGAAAGATTTCGCTTAGCTCTGACCCCAACAATGGACTGAATATCGCTTAGATATTCTCTTTGGACTTATTAGCTTCGATTTCGTACACATACATAATTATATTCATAATCAATCGCTGCGCGACAGTTGTATCGTATTACACCAAAGTTAAAAATTTCATACGTATATAAGATTTAGATTTAGATACACCCAGGATGTACATAATCTAAGTTCATAATATTTCTAACCACCCTTTTCTTCTTTTTATTAAAAGTAGCCCGTACGTTGCCCATACATGTACGAAGTACGCATACCGCTGAATGAAAGAATACATTAACAAACACGTATTTCTTAGCGCCTTTTCATTGTTCCGGGCAACTAATCCACTGTTTGGGTATAGCAGGAAGTATTAAAGAACAATTCAGTTAAGAACCATTTGAGGTTAGCCTGAAATCAGTCGCCAAAAAGTTAAGAACAGCTCAGACTCAATCGGAAGTTACTGATTACCAAAAAATCGTGTCTACAAAATAACTCGTGACACCAAGTCAGGTGCGCTTACGAATATTTTTTTTTTCGGTTCAGACAATGTTTAACAAGATTAAGGCTGTGTCAAAAACAGAACGACTATCATGAAATGAACGACAAGGCAACAAATAAACGAGCATTTACACATGCTGATTTTAAAATTTGTTTGTACAACATTGTTTTGTTTCATAAAAATCAAGCATTAACTTAACACGCACCACGTCTACAGCAATAGTTTGTGACGAACATGGGTTTACTCAACGTTTAACTGACACATAACATTCAAAGCACATAAGAGCCAAAGCTGGGGATGAGAATTACTTCAGTTTTTCAAAATATGTATCCTTAATTTCAATTATTAGCTTCCATTTAAGCCACGATGCTCAAGTGTGATCCGCTTTCTTCCAGATACTTTTCTTTTTTAAGAACAATCCAAGTTTCGTATTAGCGCCTCCTATACACGTGACTCCGCACGCGTGCAGTCAAAAATTTGCGACCTCTGAGCAAATAATACGTGACTCGTGTTGGGTGCGGAAATGAAAAAGAACCTTCATAAAACAGAAAAAGCCAGCAGTTTTAGAAACGCTCGCATATGTCCTACAAACATTTCGGGCTTTTATGTTTGGGATATATGGGTTCTTTGGGAAAAAATTTTGACTTTAATTACTTAACGTGGATTTTTATTGGTTGGCCTTGCGAGTTACCTATATTTACTTGTAAGGCAGTCCATTATAAGCTTTGTATGTTTGCTCGGTCTGTTCAGAAGAAAATTCTCGCTCGAGCTCGGCATGTATAGTGAAAGACTTCTGACAGTTCTCACGGACAGACCTGCCATTCGCCACTCGGTTATATTAAAGTTTTTATGACACATGACAAGTCAAATTTCAACCCTGCGCGCTGATTCACCGAAATTTGGTCCAATAGCTTTTCACACTAGTCTAGTCGCAGCCGTTTGTTTTTCAGTATGACGTTTTTTGTTGTAGAACTTCGTGACAATTTATAACATTTCACAATCTAGTCAGTAAGCAATATGAGATTTGGTCAACAAAAGCAGGTTACTTGTATGCCATCAATTTCAGTCATTCATATTTTTAGACTGACTTCAATTCCCCTCCCCTCCCCTCCCCTCCCCTCCCCTCC
>JAOBRD020989263.1:0-11939 GCA_027575215.2 Hydrozoanthus sils
TACTACTACTACTACTACTACTACTACTACTACTACTACTACTACTACTACTACTACTACTACTACTACTACTATTTCTACTATTATCAATGCAGCTGATTCTTTTCTTTAGTTTAGCTTCTTTCTCAATAAAGATTAAGTTTCTGCAGAAAAAAAACAAAAACAAAACAGCACAGCATTAAAAAAAGGTTTGTTCTGGGATGGAAACAAAGAAATTAAAGAACTAAAACGAGATGCTCGCCATACCTTCAATTAGGCCACTGAATCATTTTCATTTGCTAACCTGAAATGAGGTATCAAGATTGGTTCAGTTGTTATTAGTACTACTAGCCTGGTGCAAAGCTTTAAGTTCATTTTAAGTTCAGTCTTTCATCTGTGACCAGTGCTTTTCAACCATTAATGGGAACCTGCATCCCAAAACTATATTTTGATATGTTTTAAAATAATCAATTGTGATTCCAAAAATGTACTTTCTTTAACGATTCATTTATTAATATTCTTCAAAAACGAGTAAAGAAAGTACTATAGTCAAATCTATGGAGGCCGCCATTATGTACTGACGTCCTACATCACAACATCAAACTTACAAAAGAGTCCACCTTGCACGATTTGTATCCAAGTATTCTTAAAGATGCTGCAAAGAGACAACTTAAAAACTACTTGTAATTTTCTGAAACCGTAATTAGACGGTTTTTAAACATTTAAGAAAATATTTTTGAGTGCAGGTTCCTTTTAATGTTGCTTGTGAGAGTTTATGGAATCGTTCACTTCAACTGGCATTTTTCAAACGACGTTAAGAAAGCAGTGATGACTAGGGCCAGTACTTTTTGTTTTCAACTCGAACAATGAGAAATATCGCCCGTTCCACCTCACTGTTTTCAAAGCGTCTAATATCGGGTGCTTAAAAATCAACCTTAGACTCAGAATTTCAAGGTTTTGAAGGTTTTGAAGAACACAAAATGCTAGTTGATGATCGATAAGTATTTCCATCGAATTATGCAAATTTAACGATAGTTCGACCCATTTTTTGTAATAGAATTACAAACTAAAATGGTCATACTGAGTTACAAACTTTTTTATAAGGTTATTCATTTGAAAACGAGGGTTTTTACATCAGACTTAATCAGAAAGAAGGTTGCCTTGGTCGGAGAATTCAATTTTGCAAATTTAACGATAGTTCGACACTTTGGCCCCCCAACCCATTTTTTGTAATAGAATTACAAACTAAAATGGTCATGCTGAGTTACAAACTTGTTTATAAGGTTATTCATTTGAAAACGAGGGTTTTTACAACAGACTTTTTCAGAAAGAAAATTGCCTTGGTCGGAGAATTTAATTTTGCGTTGTTAAAAGACTTTTAACGGTAAATCAAAGGAAACCGGTTTTGTCTTCTATTGCTTCTTTAGTAAAAGCATATTCCAAATAACGGTCGTAAATGGAAATCAGAATGTCATTTTATTATTGAAAAATAAGAGCTTTAAGCTTTTAGCTCTTTTAAGAGCTGTTTTAAACAACTTAAGAGAAATAAAACTCGAAAAGTCCTTGGTAAATCAGTGAAGGCACAGGACTCGGCCTGATTTCTTGTTCTTTAGAAGGTGAATGATTTGGGTTTCATGGTTTCTCGTTTTCAGCATGCATGATAAACTGACAAGTATTGTAACTTTATCAAAGAAGCAATTACGCGCGATAAGATTATTTTTTCCACTTATTAGAAAAGCAATCAGACAAATTTCAAATTTCTTAAACTAATTATTTTTGGGTAGATAAATCTAGAGCTTGGTTTTTTTTAATTTGTACTTGTGATTTCTGATTTTGATTATTTTTCAACTAGAGAGGAAACGTTAAAAAGCATTTGAGGTAATTTACCGCTATCATATATCTCAAAGACAAAACTTCTACAGAATGCTCTTGCTAAAAACAAATCAATTGTGTTGGTTGCGCGTTAAAACATCGTTTCCATAAAGCAAAATCTCTTATCAATTATGTCACCTGCATTCATATTCAAATGGTAGGAAATTAGAACAATGTATTTTTAATAAAACTTTGTCATTAAAAGTTTTGTTCTTGGATTACGCGGTAGAGGATTTCGTAAGCCACAAATCTAAGAAAAAATAACTTGCTTTCGGTAAATATTTCAATGCCCTTAAGAACAATTTTCATCGCTTACACATCAATCTGATACAGTAATGTAATGTAAAATAAAAAATTATTTTCCTTTTCCGTGATTTTCGATTTGGTTCTTTTTTCGATAGAAGTTTTGATGATTTGTCCTTAAATAGGAAAAGAGTTTTGTTTGAAGTTTGAATGTCAAGTGTTCAAAGAAAGCATATACTACTTCCCAGGTTTTAAGATTCTATTTAAGTTTGGGTTTGCTCATGACAGAAGAACACACAACACCCACAAAAAGAAATTCAAATTCAGACATCTCGAGGCGCCGAATTGGCAGGCCGCACTAATGCGTGCGTTGTGTTTACTAAAGGTTTCTCAATTACAGAACTTGCCGTTAAAGAAACAGCAAAAACAGAAAACTCAAAAGGCTTTTAGCTTTTCACAAAAAAGGTATGGTAAAAACATGATGTTCCTCTTTATTAACTCCAATATATATATATAAATAAATAATATATAAAAATATATAAATATAGTTTCATTGGCCAAATAGATCCATTGCAGCTATGTACAAAGTAATTTCAGGTATTCAAAATTTTAAGAAATTTAGCACGATAAATGTTAACGAAAATCTACGATTTGTTCGATTTTAGCAAACACCATATGCGCAAAGAGTAGAAACTTAACTGAGTGTCGGGTTTTTCTTCGCGCAACCGCTAAATAAATGAAAATGAAATTTCGTGAGTCACTAAGCTTGAACTCTGAATTCGAAAAGCGTAACTCAACCAAAAGTTAAAGTTTTCTGAACTATCACTCTAACTTTAAGTATTCCTACGAATTCTAGCAGAATAATTTAGAAACAAGAGTGTTAAACCGGGGATTCTTTGCATCAATTTTTTGCAACGTATTTCAAATAATTTTGATTATGGTAACATATCATCGCCGAACATCATCACGTCTTTTTATATTGATTCAAGACTTTTTATCCTGAAATATTTTTCCAAATATTTCATTATAAAGATTTCAAATCGCTTAGAAATGCACCAGAAAGGTTTTTTATACTCTGGTTGTTTATATTCAGCTTTCTGTTAGTAACTCGTTAGAGCTGCAAATCGAAAAGTTGTTTCTACTGTTTCTTTTCTTTTATCTTAGATGAGAAGTTTGTTTGTTGTTAGTGTGTCTGCCATGCTTGCTGAATAATTAGATTTGTACGTACGTAGAGTGCTGACAGAGCTAGGTCTCCAAAATACATTTAATGGACTAAAAGAGAAATTCTGGTTTGTACAAGTAGCAAAAAACATCAAAGTTTGTTTAAAGCACGATTTGACATTAGACTGCTATGATGCTTTACACGGATAAAAACTACTAGTCGATGCTTAAAGTTTTTGTAAGTTAGAAAAAAGGTTTAATTTTCAGCTCTCGTTTGTTTATATGCAGCAGATATCTAAGTGCTAAACTTCCGCAGTCTAGTCTGTTTCCTTTGATAGGATTGTTGTTAAAATTATGATCACGAAATCGCTGTAATTTCCACCAAATATTTTTAAGTGCTTCCAGTTCTTTGCTTCAAAGAAACTAAATATTGTTCAGTCGAATCGGTTCATAATACCAAATTTGTCGGGTTGTTTAGTTCTTTAGTTGCATTTCAAATAATCTTATTCTCGGGTATTAATGTTGTCAGTTGATTTAGAGGTCTCGAAACTTAAATAAATTATAGGAATTATGGAATGTTTTAAATCTTATATATTGTGCACTTACTTTACACAAAAATGATCATATGCGTATTACATACAAATATCTTAATCCAAGAAATTATCGATGATGATAATTTCGATTGTAGCGGCTACGTCCAATCTTACTTAAAGCTATACAGGAAAAACCATTTTAATTAATTTTGTAATGCAAAAGATATCCCAAATTATCAAGACAGGTTTACGTCTAGCAATGGTACAAAAAATGGGTTATATTAAACTTAAATGTAAACAAAATTTCTAAAACAGACTTAGCGCGTAAGAGACCGCGAGAAGGGAAAAGTTAGACAAAATCGATTGAACCCTGGAAACTGAGTTCGTTGTAAAGGTGAACACAATTATAAATATTGAAAACTGATTTGATGATATTAATTAAAGCGTACTTAGGCATCCGGTGATACCCGACATGTTTTCCTGTAGGTGAAACATCGACCAATTAAATTTAAATCTTTTAGTAATTTGGTATGGTTATGAAATTTGACTATTTGTTCACAATCATGTAACAAGGAAAGACCAGAGCAAATTTAGAATGTAAGTCAACCATTCGCATCGATCAGTCAGTACTGAATCAATTTGTTGAGACTTGTACATGTTAATTGTCCGATGACGTTCCAAAATGAAAGTACATATCATTATATTGGGGAAAAATCCAACAAATGTTTAACAAAAAAACTACTTTGATTGTGGCTTTCTATTTAGAGACAAAAACGATTTGTCGCACGACATCCGGCATTTAAATGACAAAAGCCAAATATCTTATCTTGTAGGTGATCCTTGGTACAACGTTGCTGCAAGCATAGAAAAACTCCAGTTCAAAAATGAATTTTTCGCGAAGCTCAACACTACGGATGTCTGAAAATCTTCGCTCGAGAAGCAAAACGGAAACAGCTTTTGAAACAGCATTCTCACTGCTGATCAATTTGTTAGCTCTAACAGGAAATCTTTTAGTTTGCTGGGTAATCTACCAAAATCGACGACTTCGCACTATAACTAATACTTATGTGTTGTCCTTGGCGATATCTGATGTTGCAATGGCAACGCTCTGTATGCCCCTTGTTGCTGGTGTGTCCATTACAGGAAGATGGCCGTACGGAACTCTCATCTGCCAGTTTCAAGGGTATCTTATTTTATATTTGGCCTGTGTGTCTTTACAAATAATTGCACTGGTGGCTGTCAATCGGTATCACAGAGTTAACAGACCAGATCTTTTCAAGCAATTCTACACCAAAAGGTTGACTGTAGCATCCGTTGTTAGTGTCTATGCTTTTGCTGCATTGATTTTGGCCCTTCCGGTAATTTTTGGATGGGCTGACTACAAATTTCATCCAGGAAAAATGACGTGTACTTTGGACTTCTTCACTTCGACTGCCGACATTCTGTACACAACCATACTTGGAATCTTCATGGTGGTGGCCCCACTAATGACAATCACCTACTGCTATTCGAAGGTGTTCGTAAAGGTAAGACAGCACCAAAACCAGCTGGCCTGTTCTACCCGTGGATCTGCTCAAAGGTTAACCGTCGACGAGATAAACATAACTACAACTTTATCCGCCATCGTTCTGGCGTTTGTCCTTTGTTGGGTTCCTCTTTTCATAATGGAATCGGTGGACGCGTTTAGTGGAAACAACAGCCTGCCTCGTGGAGCGTATGTTATCTTCAACTTTCTTGTTTGTATCAGCTCAGCTATAAATCCTGTGATCTATGGAGTGTTCAACACGCAGTTTAGAAACGAGTATTTAAGGACTTTCTCGTCGGTTTATGGGAGAGCGAGAAATATGCGAGCAAAGAACCAAAATAGAAAGCCGGTTACTCGAAGCAAGGTAATCAAAGTGAACATTAAAGCGGCAATCACGCTCCAAGCTGTCGGTATGGTTGATTAAACGTTGAAGAAAGAAAGAAGGATTTAAAGAGTGACAGGAAATGTTTAAGATAAGAGTGTCTGAAACTATAGAAAAACTACCAGATGATTTAACAGATAATTTGCTCATAATATGTTTCTTGTAATGTTTGGTTTAAACATTGTTGACTCACGATGTCAGGAGAACAGACAAAGGACTCGAGGTCCCTCTCGAGGAGCTACGCTTTGATGTCCTTATCCGAATTGACATGAAAGTCTAACCTTTTGCAGATGTTAGAGCAAAGGCAGCACCTCTTGCTCAGTTGTTTTAAGACCTTGCGTTAAGGTCTGTCACCAGGAAGCTAAACTATGAATTGATGAAAAACCACGCTGAAAGTGTGCGCGAACTAACAAAGGTCAAAAAGACGCTTTTATGTTAAACAATTTTAAATTCGTTAAACCTAAGGGAAAATAAAACACTATAATATCTAACCTAAACAGAAAAAAACATGATTTAGGACCCCATTTGTTTCAACGATTTCTTTTTCTTTTTGGAGAACGAAACGTCTTTCATGTTAGAAACGACGTTTAATAAAAGAAAAATATTCTTCAAAAACCAAAATGAATGACACCCACAGTTTGTTCTAGTTTGTTGACTTTAATTGAAGTAATTCCAATTGATTTGCTTTTTTTGCACAAAAGTCTTTTAGTTGAAGTCGGCAGCATTGAAAAGCCCTGCATTCTTTTATCAACTAGTTAAATAATCGATATTGAAAATTTAAAAAACAAAAAGGTTATGTTATCTTTTGAATCTAGTGCGCGCGCAACTCTTAAGTAACCCTAGCTGAGAGCAAGTGTAATGCTGCGTGTATTAAGAAGACTTAAAGACTTCCATAACGCGCAAAGTAAAAAAAAAGCAATTAAAAAATGTTTAGCGTAAGCAAACTAATCAGGTCGAAACTCCAAAACAGAGCTGATTGAAACGAGGCGTAAAAGAAAAACTATGTTGGATATTTGTACTATTGACTCTTGAAAAAATTCAGCGATATTGACAGCCAAACCGCCAAGTAACTTACATTTGTTGCTTAATTACGCGCAAAGTAAGAAATCATGGAAATAAAAAGCACATATATGTAGACATCAAGCACTCCTACTCTGGCAATCCATGCACTATCAGACGTCGTTTTGTCTTCTTCTGACATACGTCAAAAGCTCTAACAAACCTTGATCCAAATAAGGCATTTGGACCTGTCAACATCCCGGGTAGACTTCTGATTACAGCTGCTGCAACACGCCTAGTTTGTGTTGTTTGTTAAATGTGTCCCTCTCATAAGGATTTGTGCCAGCACTCTAGATGAAAGCCAACATTACCCCTATCCTCCTATCGTTGCCTCCCTCATATTTTTCAGTCCTTATACCGCCTGCAGTATGGTTTTCGTCCAGGGAGTTAAACTTAATCCCAACTCTTGCTGGTTTACCATGACTTGTAGATTCTATGGCCAGTGGTAAAGAAATTGATGCCTGGATTTGTCCAAGGCGTTTGACAAAGTCCCTCATAACCTGTTGCTATCGAAACTCTCAAGTTTTGGGTTTCGGGCTTCCTCCTCAAGTGGTACCATATTACCTCTCTGACAAATATCAACGTGTAGCCATTGAAGGTGCATACTCAGACTGGTTGCCAATCACATCGGGATCCCACCGGGTTCCATACGGGGAACTCTTTTTTCCTGGTCTTCGCCAGTGACCTACCTGAATACGATCAAACTGCTTCCACTCTAGCTTTTTTATTGCTGACGAGTCTAAGTTTTACAGATCTCTTGACACACCTTACTCTAACATCTACTTTAAAAAGACCTGGATGGGATAGGAAATGGAGCTCCTCCAACCTATGACCTTCAATGCCTCGAAGTGCTCTTAACGTACTTTTAGCTAAGCTAATAAATCGCTCATGAATTTCAGAGGGAAAATATCCAACTAAACTGAAAAGCCAAAGATCTGTGCAATTTATAAAGCTGAAGACTTAACAGACTTTGCTAATAAAAAAAGTTATAGACCAATTTCTTTGAGCTATCTGTTTTCAATCGTATTTTTGAAAAATTAGTGTGCAAATGGTTGATAAATTTCATAAAATATGGTTTCCGTACCAGTGATCACTCAACTGAACACGCAGTTCAAGATATCTTGAATACAGTACAGTCCAAACCGCTATACCTATATCTATTGACCTAATGAAAGCATTTCATACAGTTGGTCATGGGATATTGCTTGATAAACTCTGTGTATATGGAATAAGGGGAACCGTTCACAACTGGTTTAAATTTTTTATAAAAAAATAGAATGCAATCGACCAAAGTTGGTGGCTACATTTCGGACCGTATGAACTGTGATGTTGACGCTGCTCAAGGTTTTTGCCTTGGTCCCCTGCTCTTCTTACTCTAGAAAAACGATACACATAAAGTTTCTAACTTGCTTGAAAACAAAGTTTTTCTGTGAGGTACAATTGGCATCGCTTGCTCTTGTTGCGGTAGGCAGGGGCGGTCGCTAAAACGTTCCATTTTATCGTAAAGTCGATGTTACTTTCCTAGAGAGTCCAAATATGTTTAAATAGTTCAGTGCTGAATGAAGGAAATCGCTTCTCAAGTTTGAGTAATCAGAAAAAATATTGAGTCATTGACGGGAATCGAACTCGCAACTCTCTGATTACCGGTCAGATGCTCTACCCACTAAGCTACAGACTCACTTGGGGAGCCGAGTCACAGGATAAGTTCTTGTCTGTTCTCAGCTGGACACACGTCTTGCATCCGTTAGCTCGATATGCCCAATAGCCAATGCTATATGTTCTGTGTAGGTTAATTTGTCGGTCGTATATGTCCGCTGTTCTTAAGTGCGCTTTCGTAGTGTGGTTTGGCTCTGCCAAAAAGTCTTTGTTTGAGGAAGTGTCGGAGATTCGTCGGCCGATAGCTGCAGGTAGATGTTTTATTTTATGGGCGGATGGTTAGAACTGGTGTCAGTGTAGAGTGTCCCGTTGTTAGGCTTTCTGTATGGATAGTAGGTTTCGTCCGTCGGTTTTGTCCTTGTTTCTTGAATTATCGTGTGATGCCCTTTCTAGTCCGTTCCGATTGTGGCCTGCTGGCGTTTCTTAGAAGTACCGTCTCTGTAGACTCTTACGTTGTTTTTGCCATTTTTGTTGCTAAGAGTGTTCAGGAGGAAAAGTCCAATGAGCTCACACACTTCCGCTCCGTCGTAGCTGCCCATAAAGTTACACAAACAAGTTGCTAGGTTTTATGTTAGTCCAGGCGGTCTCGTTGTCAAATAAAAGGGATTTATGGCAGTGCATGATAATGTCGGTGTCTCTGTTGCTGATTGTGCCGTAGTTCTTAGCGAATAAGATTGCTTTCAGGAGTAAAGATTCGTAATGGATTGGTAGAAACTGTTGATGTCGAATGAGGCGGAATATTCGTGCTTGGCGGGTGTGTTGGTGAACCAATTAGTTACTTCTGCCATGTTTTTCCACTGGTTTAGCAATGTCGATTTTCTGATTTTAGAGTTCTTCTTTATTTTCAAGAATTTTTTTGCTAACTTTTCCAAGTTCACTTTTTGCGGGATTTACGAGGCGGCACCTAGGGTGGTTGGCGAAGTTGTCTTTATGGTCTTTTAGAGTGATGAAAGCTTGTTGTCTTGCAATTCGTTCTGCCCGATTGTCGATGTTAAGCTCTTTATTTTTAGCGATGCATGGATTTTGCTTGTGCACCAAGGAATTTGTTGCGTCCTCGTTAGCTTCTTTGTAAGTGCTGGCGACACTGTCCTTCAAAGTTTGCTAGCGAGTTCATTTCTTTTGTTCAGAGCACATAGTTCAGGTCTGCAGATAATAAAGAAGTTTCAGTTATAGGCACATTTACAGCAGTTAGTAATGTTTTAATAAGGACATGCGATGACTAATATTTACCAGATTATTGTGAATTCCGTCTTACTGTGCTTTAGTTTGCAAATATGCTTACTCATTTCTGTAGAGTTTTCTTGCGTCCATCTCAAAAGCAGTGATAAGTTAAGACTGCCGAGTGCACGACGTAATAGGGGTAAGCAAAGAGTGTGCTACCAGTCTGTAAAGGACTGGAACTGTTTAGACAAAGACACGACAAATGCCCCGAATATAAGAATTTTTACGCAACGCCTACTTAGTTGATATTTTAATTTGTAAATAGTTTTTGCTAGTTAGACCTTTTTAATACCTTTTAGTGCCGTTTAAATGAACTTAGTTTTTTTTAATCTAGATAGGATCTTTCTTTTTTTGTAATACCTTAATTATATATACTAGTTCTAGTTAAGTAGTGTACTGCCTTTCTATATGCATGTACTTCAATATTTTTATCTTAGATACTGATAGGACCTTTCTGAAAACCACTTACATTGTGAAGAAAGCTTCCTAATAAAAGATTATGAGCATCTCTAGATGACGTTTCGTACTTGACAGTTTCCGTTCAGTGGCTATTCTGGCTTACTCGGCAGTTGGAGGACTCTTCAGGCGTGGATGGATCATGACTTAGTACGGACTTGTTACGAGCACTGATTTTTTGCGCGAGGTTAGGCATACATGAGTAACTCAATTTTAAGGTGTTCTTGTTAGATTTTGTCCGCTGTACGTGGGTGCTAGGGCTTGAAGCATTGTTTGGCGAAGTTAAAGAATTTTCTCCCTACATTTTTTGGCACGTATGCTGCGGCTGTAAAACCGATTAAACCAGTTGATATTTCTGATCTTGTTTTTTTCCTTGTTTGTCCTGTTCTTGACTTGCCTGTTGATCGAATTCGAGTTTGAGATCGTATATCCGCTGTTTTTCGATGCTTCTTGGTAATTTGGCGCCGCTTTGTCAAATACTTCTTTGCTTGAGGATATGTCGTTAGAGCCTTCTGTTGATGGCTGCCGGGAGGTTTTCTATGATTGACAGTGGGTGGTTGCTTTCTCGATAGACGTAGAGGGTGTTGCTTTTGGGTTTCGTGTGTGTATGGTTCGTAGGAGCCTTCTTTTCTACCTGACATCGCATAGTTTTATATATTAGCTATCTATAGTGGTAAAACATTAAAAGAAACCTGCTTTCCACAAGTACAGTGTTTACTGAGTAATATATATTAATTGAAGAAGTCACTGAAGCCTGCCCAAAATTTGCTCAGAGTATTTTGCGACAAGCAAATACTCTGAGCAACCCGATCGGAAAGCCGTTTCATGATACCGCACCACTGTAACTAAAACTATCTTTTAGGTAGTTGGTGCGTGGTGGCTAGTGTGTTCTTGGTGTCTTTCAATGAGAGGTCGGCACTAGTGTCAAAACTTGCGAAAGTTAAAACTCTCGCCACACAATTTTACAATTTTTGAAGTTTATCTGCTAGGGTTTTACTACAATTGTCCCACACGACAGCGAAATAGTCGAATTGTGGCCGAATTAAAGAATTAAAAATGAACTCACAGAATTGCAAGTTATTTTGAATACAGCCCAGTCGTTTGGGTCTACACAGTGTGACTCACTTTTATCTTTTGAATATCTCTTTCACGCACGCCGGTATTGCTCTAGCTCGGGCGTGGTCCAGGGCGATTGGCGGTTCTCACTTAATAACGTGTTTCATACGCATGGGCGCGTGTTTATCAACTAGTTTGATGGACGATAAGTGAGTGCTGCCGTAGTCAAAAAGTTATTTCATTAACATACATTAATGTCTAATAGTAGTTGTGAATTTACAATCCAAAACTCTGAATCTGTAAACCAGTTTAATACAAAACTGATACGGCTTCATTTTCTAAATAGTTATGGTTAATTTTTTCACTTATAAATGTTTTTTATTGTTCTTGTTTAGCACGGCAGCCCTTTTCCGAATTTTGCGCTTTTGTTCCTGTAGGGGTGGTTTCTTGGCAAGGCTTGGTGATTAGTTTTCACTATCACCAGGTCTCAGCCTGGGGCTCTGTTTGCGGCGTCTGAAACCTAAAAGAGAACAAAATTTTTAGGTCGAGAGACCCAGTACTACAGCGTGAAGACAGGACTCTAGTGACTCAAAGCTTGACTGCAAAAAATAAAGTTTTATTCGAAATTACTAACTTATTGAAATTAAAGATACCGAACAAAACGTTAAAAGCAGAAATTTCAATACCTAGTTGCTATAAATGCAGCTTTATTCTTAATTCAAGCGACGAAGACACGCAATAATTAACTTCAGGAATAAGAGGCTCTACGCTGCTAATACAGTCGGATTCAAAGCGT
>JAOBRD020989366.1:0-11939 GCA_027575215.2 Hydrozoanthus sils
GATCTTTTCGAGCGTTAGCCCTTCGTTGATGCTCAGACGAAGGGCTACGCTCGAAACGTCAGCTTTTCCCATCATCTCACGGCGACGATAATTCATTTATCATATATACTTCTGATATAAAACTAAATTGTTTTTTTCCAGTTTTGAGCGCAGTATAGCTACTATGATTGTTCAAACCTTCGCCCCGTGCAACATATCTTGCGAAACTTCACGAATAGGTCACGTTTATATCTCGGTCAATACTTGGGCCTAAAACACCGTGGTAAAAGCTTCTGCAGGTGTGACGGGGACGCCCGTTTTTATGAGCGCTGTTCAATCAGCAACTGGCCATTAGCGCTAGCCAATTGAACTGAAATCAATGTCCAGCAAACTATTAATTTAAAGGAACTACAGGTTTCACGAGACTTGTTTCTGTAGTCTGTTTGTTTCGCTCGGAGTTAGCAACACCTTTCAGAAGGTACTGCCCGATAAAGTCTGCGAAAGGTACTGCCGGTAGAGTCGACATTTAGGTGGTAAGAAAGCTACAGCAGAAATATACTTGATGTTTATTGATACGTTAAGTTGTTTAACGGGTTCATTTCGATCACATCGTAATCGATATTACCATCGTGCCATAATTTGTGATCTGATCAATATTTTTTTTTTACTTAAAGCCTTAACTGTTAATTGTTAATGTTTACCGCATGTTATTCGTTTCATAATTTGACCCCGAGCAGCGTGAACAAAATTATTTTCGTTTCTGGCAGCCGGCTTTGTCATACGGTAAGCATGTAATCACCGGCTATTCAAGTATTCGAATATTGCTTACTGAGTGTTTTCGCGTTTTCACATTTTCGCGGAATCTTTTTATGTTTCACCGAGTTAAATCCTATCGATTTAACGGGATCTTTTAAAACTCTTAACAAGTTACCCATAATCAAAATACACCCATGTATGAGTTTTATGTTTCGTTGAGCTTTCAAATTAGTGTCACGCAAACCAAAAAGTTTCGCACTTTGTTAATTTTCATTTCATGCTTTTGTTCGCATTGCTTGAAACTATTGTAGGAAGAGAATCCTAAACATTTTTAGATTATGAAGTTTATGATATACGTTCGTGTTTAGAAGTTAAAGTTATATGTTTTGTATTTTGATTCTTTAGAGTAGTTAGAAGTTCAGTTTATTTATTTATATTTTTAGTAACCCTAGGCAATTGCGATTGTCACGGCGAGTTAAACATCTAGGCGGATACATATTTTAAAACTGCTGCTTTTGTTAGTCAATTAATGTTAGAAATTGATGTTGATGTAGAAATTATGACTGCGTAAGGTAACTTGGTTTCAGTTTATTCAATTAGAAAGGACACCCTTCGTGTATGAGCATTACTAAAGTTCGGTCTATACGACTCATGCTTTCCGATTTCGGCGTCAGTATTTGAGCGCCTCGTAGCTTGCGAAAATTCTTTTTAATTGCCATACAGTACACTGTTCATACCAGATTGTTCAGCTCAGTCGAGAAAAAAAATCTTTTACGTTTCTTAATGAGTTTACTGATGGCGTTTGTAATTAAGCGCCAGACGAAGTCCCTTGGACATATCCATTGGTATTTATTTATTTAAGCTCACCATAATTACTATTCGCTTGACCTTGACCTTACTCAGTTAGTACGCTTCACCGGGTTTAATTTTCATTGCTAGTTCTTCACAGATGTAATTAACAAGGTGATATTAACTATTTTACAACATTATACCTGCATGTATCAAATCAGCCATTGTCCACCTCCAATAAACTGGTAGGCGTCTACTCTTACATCCTTTGTCTTGCTATGGAAAATATACAATATAAGTAAGAGCGCAGCAACAGATCGCCGAACAAGTATTTTATAAACAAAAATAATTAGTTATTCAGTATTCTTAAACTCCATCGGGTTTGCTTTACGAGCAATAACTCTTACACTGATCAATATATAGGAGAATATTTTATGTTTTCTGGTTTAAATTCTGTCCGGTTCACTTTAAAATGCGGCAAGTGAAATGAACTCTAGGATATTTAAACAATAGATGAGATTTTATGAGTTGCGCCATGAGGAAATAACTTACTGAATATTGAGGACAAAGCACATTTCGCTTGTTGCTGCGCAATTCAGTCTCGCAACAGCCCTCAATATTCTTATTCTACATAGCATAAAAAAGTGTTGATGAATTCTCACTTTCGACAATGGGTTTTAATTTGTAGAAGTTGAAGATTTTCGGATGGCTGTGGTCAAGACTCAAAAAATCTACGACCTAAGGAGATATTTGTAGAGTAAATGTGAGGAAAACAACTTACCGAATAACTGATGACAAAGCATATTTTATTTCTTTGTTGCGTAGCCGCAACAGCCTTATGACAATCTTATCAGATATTCTACCTGGCATGAAATTAAAGTGGTGATAAATTCTCATTGGCGACAATCGGCTTTTGTTTGCAGAAATTGAAGTTTTTCTGGTGGCTATAGTGAAGACTCGAGCTGCAGTAAACGATGACAACATTTCGCCTCGTCTTTAAGGTAAAGAGTATTTAGAATATGAATAGTACATCGTGTTTGTATAATTCACGTTAATCACATATGTACACTAAGTCGTGTATCCAATCTGAGATTTTCAACAGGGCAATATATAGATCCTAGATGTGTTTTGATAATTTCAGAGTTCAAGGAAAAATCGATTAAACCTTCCACAGTGTTTGCAAAAACGTCACCATCCATTTTAGCATTACTACAGTTGGAATCTCTGAAGACAAATTCTAAATAAACTGTTGATGTGAAATTCAGTTACTTAAAGATGATTTTCTTCAGTTTTGAACGCATGACAGCTATTGCTGCTATTTAAGCTATTTTCTTTGATTTAGCTTTCGAACCGTGAC
Organism: Hydrozoanthus sils; assembly: GCA_027575215.2. Classification (NCBI taxonomy): domain Eukaryota; kingdom Metazoa; phylum Cnidaria; class Anthozoa; order Zoantharia; family Hydrozoanthidae; genus Hydrozoanthus; species Hydrozoanthus sils. The sequence goes on from JAOBRD020989366.1 coordinate 2,882, forward strand.
GTGGCGATTAAGTCACGTTATCTCGGTCATGAAGACTAGGGCCTAGTCTACTGCGAGGGCACTGGCTGAGTAGCAGAGACGCAATTTCATCACGTGACTTTCATTATTGTAGCATTAAAACAAAAACCAACACGAACCAAACGAACACTTGTTTTGGGGTTCGTACACGCAAATCTTGTTCATTCTTGTTTATCAGGTGTTTTCTGCAAAATCAGCCTGAAAGTGTTCTTGAAATTGTTTCTAAAAATAAACTACCAACACTCAACAGATAAAATAATATTCAAGTACAAAATATTTATTAATTAGTAGATAGATCTCATTTCAGTATCATATCATGGCGATAATACCACATATTGGGTGGGGGAGGGGGGATAGCAGTTCTGAACAAATTCAAAACGCACCCTATGTCTTCATAAATATAATATTCTTTTAGCAAAGTCCAATACAATGTAACCTTAGAACCTCTATAACTGCAGTGAAATAATCTGTTGTACAATGTCTTTGAAGTTTTTTTTCCGTTTACCAAACACACTGAATAATAACAACTAGTATTAGCGACTTTTTCTTCCTTTCTGAAAATTCACCCAGAAAGTGTTCTTAATTAACCCTAGAACGCATGAAGAAAAAAAGTTACACGAAGGAATGAGTGGGGTCAATCGGACCCCTCCCCCCCGTCTAATTTCAAAAGTATGCAACCGATTGCTTTGAAACTTGGTATGTGTAATAAGTGTAAAGTATACTTTCAGTTAAGTGTAGTCACGTGATCTCTAATTGGTTTCCATGTTAATGACAAAAAAGAAATGTCAAAACAGCAAAACTGTGGACACCAAAATATTGCAGACGGTTAAGGTAGTTGCACAGGATCAACAAACTCGTTTTGTGGTCAATAAAATTAATTATGTTGCCATGGCAACCACTTCCAAAAATCCAAAATGACGGCCAACGGCCCAGGTTTCGGATTTTGTAAATCTGTTTTAATAAATTCTAAAACAACTATAAATAATTACAAATGTTTATGAATTTTCAAAGAAAAACTACTGAATTTGTAACATAGACCAAAAATAATCAAGTTCCTTTTTCAGGCAGAACACCATTTTGAAAGCAAACGACGAGTTTCGTGGTTTCCTGTGATGACGTTGACGATGACCTCATCAATGACGACGTCATCAAATTAAGTTCAAAAGATGTGTTATTAATCAAAGAACAATTGTGCTAATTACTATTTTACTAATTTTTTTTGGCAATTAGTAAAATAGTACGTTTTTATTCCAAAAATTCCCTTCATGCCTTCTAGAATTAGGATTGTTTCTAAAAATTGCCAACATTCAACATATAAAATGATATTCAAGTACAAAATTCTTTATTCATTAGCAGATGGAACTAACTTCAACTTCATATCATGGCAATAATATCACAAATGGGGGTGGGGAAGGGGAAGGGTTAACAGTTCTGAATAAATTCAAGACGTACCCTAATAATAGATTCAAATATAAAATATCTAAAAAAAGTCCAAAACAATACACCCTTACCTAAGAACTCCAATAACTGCAGTGAAATAATCTGTTGTACAAGGCCTTTGAAGCTAGTTTTTAAAAATGAACAGTATCTAGCTCAGTTCCTCATACCATCATGCTTTTATATAAGAAAAATTTTCATATTTCAGGCTGAACGTGTTTTTGTATATGTCTGTGGTCAGCTTTGCCCAAACTGGTTGATAGAAAATGAGAGTCTCTGCTTTTATTTTTCTGTTTGTTTCTTTTGCGCGCTTGATAAATTCATTTCTAAAGTAGTTAGAGTCTTTCAAACAGAAACCTTAGAGTTTTAAGGTTTTTGGATGTTTGTGAACGAACCCTGAACGCTCATTGGTAGTAATTTTTCCTTAGGTTGTCTCTCAAGTGCTGGCTTGTATAGCGTTTCTTAGTTTCAAAGCAGCCGGTGTAAGACACTGCACGATCCACGAGATTGAGTTTTACCAACCGCACGTGTTTGTGAATGGAACAGAAAAATATCATTGCGCCCAGTGTCCAGACTGTCCTAAGGGTATGGGCTTGACGACTGAGTGCGGATTTAGGGTACCTGTTGGCACTGTGGTTGAGTGTCGACAGTGCATTGTGGGTCAGACCTACTCAGATGTACATGACCCTCTAAAGTGCAAGCCCTGCCAGCGTTGTGAGCATAGATTAGTGCTACAAAACTGCACTTTGGATTCGAACAGAGTATGCAGTAAACGACGCTGCAAAAATGGCTTTTATTATAAGGCGTTCACTCGCTCTTGTGAGAGGTGTTCGCCTTGTTGCGCAGGAAAGAACTACAGCAATACTTGCCCAAAGGAGTGCAAACACGTGCCGGATGGTCGAAACTGCGAGCATACTCATTACACCGATGTGTGCTCTCATAAACGTCCAACAAAACCTCCACAACAAAGCATTGTACCGTCATCAAAATCAACTACCACCCTAACACGTACAACGCCAGTTATGATCAATATAACCAACTCGCCAGTGTTTACAACCGAGACAAGACTGAAGCATAAACCGGACAGAAACCCCCCTAAAGATGGTAGTCGACATGAACAGACGGGGTTCCCACCAGAAATGTTTTGGTTGGTTGTTGGAGTGTGTACTGCTGTAACCACTTCAATTGTTATTTACCTAATTTATCGGAAACTGAACGCCATCGATGCATCAAGTCCACCAAACAGCAGCGCTAGCTCAACAACAAGTCTCTCGGACGATACCCCGAGAATCACAGGTTCAAGTAAGTTAATAACAATTTCAATTAAAAGGTCTTTGACCCTTTCAGCCCCAAGTATTCCCGAAATAGCGCAGTGATACTGAAATTCTCCCAACAAGAATCTACACTTTTCATGTTAAATACTTTACAGCTTGGAGGAATTTTGCTTTTTATCTGCATGCTATGTTTGATTAATTCCCCGATATTCTTGTTACAAATGTCTCATAGTATAATGTAAGAATTAATTTCAGAATTAAGCTTGAAGATGATAAACAGGCCGGGACTAAAAGGCTTCATTTCAGTTGAGCTCCTTTAGGCTTTAACCTCCTTTAGAGCCCACTGAAATATATTTAAATATTGTACAGCCTTCTCTGTTATAAGAACATTTTTTAAAATAATATAACAAAGACGCTCAGATTGGCCAAAATTAAGGAACAATTTGAGAACAAGCCGAAGTTAACTTTTTTAAAAAAACTTCACTCTAGATCTGCTTCGATCTTTGACTTACCAATACAGAATGAATAAACAAAAGATTCGCAGTTTTTCTCTTTTAATCAGTCATTGCCCAGAATCTCTATTTCCCTTTAATTCGTTTTCCAATGAGGCATTTTCACACTCATGCGCAGTGCGTATATCCCAGTGTTTTGGCGGGCCACAGGTCTTACAAATTTCAATGGGTAATAAACACTGCAAATCATTATGAGATACCGTACAAAGGCAAAAACAAATTTATATCTCAGAAATCATAACATTTGTAAGACCTGTGGCCCGTCAAAATAGTGGTATACACGCACTGCGCATGAGTGTGAAAATGCCCTATACATGCATTGCAATACTTTAGGCTTAGATTTTATTCGAATTATTCCACATATAGAAATAAGATCAATTTAATAACAATTAAGAGCAATGAACCTCGGCCAAATTTAATGGTTCTAATTTTTTACAAAAATCGTGTAGGAATTGTGGGGTGTTTAAAGTATCGACCGTTGTGGACCAACCAAGCAACGAAGTTCGTGTAACGGCGAGGAGTGGTGGGGAAAAGACGACTTTTAACTTAAAAAAGAGCAATATCTTATTTTGAAAATAGAACTATTAGTTTAGCAGTTTGTTTGAAAGGTATAACCTTTAATTTGTAGTTTCAATTTTTCATCTAACCCCACTAGTTAGCCTTGAGTTTAGTTATAACTTCTTTTTCTTGCTTCCAAATTAAGGAATCCGTAGCAACGGGAAAAATTACAACCAAGTTCGAGAGTGTGTTTCCTATAAAAATTACGACAAGACTCGTCATGGTAAGTAAATCTGCTTGAAGCCAGTTGAGTGATTCTTAGTGGCGGAAATCACAAGACATGGCGCCATCTTGAATTTCGTGGTCGATCGGTGTCGGTAGCGAGCGAAAAGTTGAAAGAAGTGGGGAGGGGAGGGCTTGCAAGAAAAATCAGTTTCTGTCATTTATAAGGAAAGAAATATTTTTGAACGGAGAAACTATTAAGGTTTCAGAAAATGTATACTTTAATAGGGATAAAAAGTATGCCGCGTGCGCTATGAAAGAAAAACTTGTACTAACACTCGATAGATAACGTGTACTGAGCGAGACAGCATTTGCGGTGGATAGCTAGTAGTATACTAGTTGGTTTCTAAAACAATTAGATGACTTGTTGTCGTCTTCTATGAATGCGATTGTTATGTCGTCGCTTCGCACCTTGTTGACTGTTGACTCATAGAAAACTCCACCTCGTGGTGTAATTGCTTACTATTTGTACCGGATTCCCAGATAATAAGTAATCTAAAACGTTGTTTTTGTAAGATAAAACCTTTATACTGGTTTAAATTACTGAAGTTAGAAAACAAAAAGATCAAGTCGAATGAATGACTCCTGTCATTGAAATTCAGTTAGTTTTATCTTGTGCGGCAACAACAGTCAACTGGGAAGCAATGAGATTTTTCTGTAACTAACAATCTGCACAACTGTATTTTAGGCTCCGGAGAGGAAGTGGCACTTCTACAGGTTGCGGGTAGTGGCACTCAGTCCACAGAGCAGTCCACTGGTAAGATATGAAATGACAAAAAATGCTGAAAGAATTGCAAAAGTAAATACCAGTTTACAAATGTATAAAGTGAAGAACAATTTATCATTGACAATTAACATTGACAAAACACAATGTGACGGCAATCTTGTATCCAGACCCTATGGATAAGAGGTTGAATGTAAGGGGCGAAAGAGGATTTCTTGGAAACTTTCCATTTTCATGGCAGCGACATTTTTTGGTTATTTTCCCCTTTTTTTATAGGCCCTCTTTAATATGCATATATATGATAGCAGTATTCGATTACTTTGTGAATACCATTGTATCATGAACGTCATGTAAAACAAATGTATGCATTTTATAGTGTTACTTTACTATTTATTTTTGATGATTTTCTATGAACTTTTATGAACAGATATCATGTAAAGAGTTGTCAAACTGATAGGTACTCTACCTTTTTGAAATAAAGGACTTGCCTATCTTTAACTTACCTAGGGGTGTGTGTGTCTGGGTTGGGTGGCAGGGGGCAGAAACCCCAACCCCCCTCCCCCTCCCCAGCCTCCCGTACAAAGGTACCCTTCAATCCTGCCTCTCGTACCTTCATGGCACTATATCTCCCGCCTCCCTCCCGTGTTTGCAACGTAAATTCTTAAATATCCGGCTTCCCACTCTTTGATATCCCGCATGCCGCTCTTCGAAACCCAGTTACAGCCTTTGATCTCTAAGTAATCTTCTACATGCTACTTTTCAGTTTTTGACGAGCAAGAAACACAGGACTTGACTCGTATCCCTGGTAAGTAAACATTCCCTGAAGTAGTTCTCATAAACTCCTTAGAAAGACGGTTTTCTTATTCTTTCTAGACTTTGTTTTGAAGAAGTGAAGGGACGGTGTTCGAATGGGCGGGCAGCTATCTCTTTCACCTCACAACTGTGTCCCCCATATAACTTAAGACTAGTTTCTTCTGAGGTACATTCGACATACCTGCATCTCTATCTGAGATTTTTACTTCAGTTTAGAGAAGTGCGCTCAAGGGAGCTCACATATTAACATGAGTAAGTTGAAAGGCCTCGAAAACTTACTCTCTTTAGTGCTCAAATTTAACTCTGATTTAGTTTTTAAATCAAGATGACTTAATTTGCAAAGAATTTAAAATTTTATGTCGGGGGAGGTACTCCCTTTTTTGGTATGATAGGGGACTAGTTAGGGGTAATCGTCGTTTTATTTAGGGTTCAAAACCACCAATTTTCTTGGGGTTTTCGGAAGAAAATCAAGATTATTTTAGATAGAAACGGTAATCTTAAGGAGATGCGAAAACAAAAACAAGGTTGTTTTTACTGCCTTTTTCAAAATCGAAACCATAAGGTGTTTAAGTGTCAAAATTTTTCACGTCTTGGTATTTTCAACTTTTTTCCCCTCATTTCCCGAGGAGCACCCCTGTCCTTTTACCACAAAGTAACTTCCCCCTCCCTTCCCGTCCCTTGTCCCGGGATATACATTACAGCTGGGGTCTCTTTATTTTTCATAGATGTTACGACAGTTCTGTTTGTATTTTCATATTTCTGTTTTCTCAACACAGATCGCCCTCTCAGGGGTTTACATGGGGAGCTTTTTTCTTCTGTCTCATTGAAATTAAACAGCAAATCACCAGAACTTGATGGTTGGCGAAAAGTTGGTTCACGAATGGGTGTTTCAAAGGAACGTCTTGATGAGATAGAGACGGTATGCGCGATACAAAGAGAAAGCCCCTCTGAAAGACTGCTTAGTGTTCTAACTTCTAAATATGCAGAATTGCGAATCAGAACATTTGCAGAAACACTGCGTTCTGTAGAGCGTAACGACATTGTCAAGGTTTTATGCGACTGGAATTGGGAACAAGAAAAGGATTGATTGCAACATGGCGTGAACTTCAGCTGGTCAGGACTGAGTAGAGTTGTTGTTGTGGTATATGAAACACAAATATGCTAGAGAAAGAAACTGTTTTAAGGGTTGTTGCTACTACAGAATTGTGACATCATTAATTTCAAATTTCTTGATTGCATACGATGATCTCAAACCCCGAAATGAAAGCAGGTGTTACAGCCAAAGTTTACAGTTATTGAAGTCGATTTTTTCTAGCCGTAGGTTTTCTTTCGTTTCACCAAATCCTAATGATCTTCTGACAAATCATCTCAGTTTAGAACACGTAATGTGAGTGTGCATCTAAATCTCAATTTACGCACGGTCATGCATCTAAATGTGGTGACGTAGGGAAGTGTCTACTGTCGCTCGTGTAGGTCCGTAGGAAGGGGGAGGGGACAATGGGTGCACCCGCACCCCTCCCCCCAGGCTGCGAAGGTCCAATTTTTATATACCAACTATTTGTAAAAGCCAAATTTATATCACCTACGCGCGCGCCACCTGAAGACACTATCGAGTGATTCAAAAACGTTAAAAACACGTTTAATCCAGTTCAGTTTATTTCTGATTCACTGTTTGTGTAGTACAAACGACATTAAGCAAAAAAATGACTCCATTTTTGATTAGTAAAAAGTAACATAAAAGTGAAAAGAAGTTATTCAGCCAAAAATATCGATTTTGAAGTTCGAAATAACCTCGTTTTTAGGGTTTTGTTTGAACGCCTACACAACCCGAGTTTGAAAATTTCCCGGGGGAGCATGTCCCCGGACTTCCTTAAAATTCAAGCCATCAGCGCATGTTTGGTCTGTCTCCGATCTTTGTTCGATTGCACCCTCCCACAAAAAGTTTTGGCTATGGGCCTGTTTATGTCATTTGAAAAACAGCTTGAATCACTGCTTTCCCGCTAGTGTGAAATGATAGAAACCACCCGATTAGCTCAGTTGGTAAGGCGCCAGCCTTTCGTGCGGGAGGCCAGGGTTCGATTCCAGGTGCCGGACCTTCACTCAGGGTCTTAAAATAATTGAGGAGGAGGTGCTGCCTTTGCCCTAACATCTACAAACGGTTAGGCCTTCGCGTCTTCTCGGATAAGGACGTTAAACCGTAGGCCCAGTCTTTCGATCTCCTATAATCGGGGGACTTAAAAGAACCCACAACCTTTGTCGACAAAGAGTAGGGTGATCCCGGTGTCGTGGTCTGTCTCTTCTACTAACTGAGGGCAACTCTTATGAATATAGTTGTGAGCCGTGTATAGCGGACTGTCTAAGACCCTCAATACCAGAGTCAACTGCAAAACATTGTTAAGCGCCTTGTAGCATCTACCTATGGAAAAGGCGCTATATAAATGCTAAACATTACATTACATTACATCAAAACTGGATAATTTGCGGTAACATTTGGAAACTAGTAGCGAATTTATTTATTAGACTTTTAAGTTAAACGTTTGTATATAAAAGGTTAAGTTATTAATAATATATTTTTGAACAAAATTAAAATTCACTTACGTGATCCGCCTACTTAGAAAGTTTAAATGCATGGTCTCTGAACATAACATAGTTTTATGGAAATAATTCGATTCTAATGTAAAATATGTAACAAGAAAAGAAAAAATCGGTCGACATACATTTAGCTGTTTTGTAATTAATGATTCTATCAGCCTGAAAAGTTAACAGATAAATCGACAAGTGTGTTGCTGTTGTAGTTATCAACGCTAGCAACGATGATGTCAACAATAGTTACTACTTGTGGCTAATTCATTTTGCAACAAAAGCATTTTTTAACAAAACTGACAAATATTTTGCTTGGATTTTATAAAATAGTCTTAGCACTAGGTGGATTTTGACAAAGAACACGTTTTTAGTGGAAGTTATTGCTGCGCGAGTTTTATATACTCAGTTGCTTAATAAAAATATTCTTAAATATTGTTCGTCATGTTCCCTTTTATTTCACAAACGGGTTTTCTCCATGTATGTTTCGTTTGACGGCCTCCTAGTTTTGTCAAGTTTTCGTTTCAATCGAAAGGAAACGGTGAGTTTGCATAAGTTTAAACATTTTCGGTTGTAAAAAAACTTGCTAGCGGAGTCAATGTCATTTTGTGACAAATTGTAGACAAATTGCATTTGTTCGAATTCTTTGCCTGCTCAAGTATCTTTACAACTAGCCTCTTTTGCTAAGCGATGCATTTTGCTCCTTTCTTTATTCTGCCTCACGTACAGATAGACAACAACAACAAAAGTGTCTTCTTTGTCTTGTAATGTTTGTTATTATATGCAGATACTGATGAAATTCCAAGAGTTTTCCTTTTACTTAAAGTCCCTATCAAGCTTATATTTTTAAGTTCTAGATGGAAAGTTGAATCCTTTAATAATAGTATTTTTCGAAAATAAAACCTTTCTCGCTGTTCCTG